>BPLR01020976.1:0-49386 GCA_021605095.1 Caerostris extrusa
TTTTTGTTCTTTTTTACTCTCCACCACCCCCTTTATTGTTCGAAAAGGCCTGTTTCGTAACCTGTATTTTTCCCTCTGCGACTCCGGCTAGTTTAACTTTAATTTGAAATATATCAGTCCCTTCCGAGCGCGTTCAGATTTGGACGTTCTTTTTTTTTTTTCTAATACTTTTTTTTTTTTTCATCCACCCATTCCCCTTTATTTCGCTCAACCCTCACCTTATCCTATCGTTTGAAAAGCGGAGCGTGTAAAGCCTATCAATTACTGGTTGAAAACCCCCAAGAAACGCGGATTTGGACACTCTATCTCTGCCTGAATATGGATCATTAGGGGGCATTCGAAACCCGGAGGGGGGAGGGATGAAGGAGGGACAAGAAATAGGTTTAGATAATTTATATATATATATATAGATATATATATGGTGATCCGAATAACTGTTTTTATAACCAAAGTCAGATGCAAAAAAAAAAAAAAAAAAAAAAAGTGAGTGAGAGTGAGAGATCAAATGTTCCTTTGTTTCCATC
The DNA here is from genome assembly GCA_021605095.1 of Caerostris extrusa. Classification (NCBI taxonomy): domain Eukaryota; kingdom Metazoa; phylum Arthropoda; class Arachnida; order Araneae; family Araneidae; genus Caerostris; species Caerostris extrusa. The sequence continues at coordinate 525 of BPLR01020976.1, forward strand.
TCCAAGAAAAAGAGTAATGGCCTGTTATTGGAAATGTTGAATGGTAACAGTGTTGAAAGTAGGCTTTTAAAAACAAATCGTATTAGGAATGAAAAAGAGATATCATACTAGAATAACTTACCTGAATTTATATTTTTTTCTGGATCTCTTGCAACGATTTGATGTGAATAAAGAGCTTTGCATTTTGTTACGACACTGAAATTCTACTAATAATCTGCTATTATCTGAATACAACAAATCTTTATTTATAAATTACAGTTAATCTGAGTAGTTTTGAGTATTAGTAATAAATATTATTTAGTTCCCAGCAAAGTTCTGATTACTTTTGATAACAACAAAAGTCACTGATTAGTTCTTGATGTTAGATGTTAGTGCCAATTTATTTCTGTATTATATTATAGAATTTATTTCTATATTTCCCATAAATACATGGGTATTGTTTCGGAGAGAGTGATTCAGTGATGTCCCTGGACCACTTTCGTTTCTTATTGGTTTATTTTTTAAAAATTTTCACAATCTATTCTTATTGGTTTATTTTTTTTTTTTTTAATTTCTTTCACATTCTATTCTTAGTGAGTTTTTTTTTTTTTTAATTTCTTTCACAATCTATTCTTATTGGTTTACTTTTTTTAATTTCTTTTATAAACTATTCTTATTGGTTTATGTTTTTAAATTTCTTTCTCAAAATATTCTTATATTTTATTTATTTATTTATTTTTTAATTTCTTTCACAAGCTGTTCTTATTAATTTATATTTTTTAATTTCTTTCACAAGCTGTTCTTATTGGTTTATTTTATTTCTTTATTTCTAATTTCTTTCACACTAATCTTATTTGGTTTATTTAAATTACTTTCACGTGCCCTTTTATCAAATGTCTTTCACATGTTTTTAATAATCGTTTGGAATTCTATAGTTGTTGTTGTTTTTTAAATTAATGTTTTGTTTTTTCAGTTTTGAACGATAACTGATGAACATAATTTATTGCCTGTATATGATTTATTGATACTTTTTCTTTCTTTGTTATTAGATTGCTGTTATGTACGTTGTTCTTACATTAATTTCTATATTTTATAGATAACCTGTATATTGATATACATATATATATTAGTTTATTTTATAAATTTTTTTACAAATAGATAATAAATCATCTACTCGGAATAGCAATATTTCCTAAACAAATTACATTTTTTATCGTTGTTGTTGCTGATAAAATCGTCTGCTCGATGTAAATTCCGTATTATCATATTTTGGGCTTCAAAAGGTATTACGAAATATAAAACAAAAAAATCGATAGGTAACTAATTTATTGATTATAAATTTATTTGTTTTATGTTATCTAGAATAGATCTTTTAGTTATAAAATTATTTTTTATAACTAAAAGATCGATGCGTTGTTATATAAATATTTGTATCACAAATTTTATTATGATTCAAATTGTATATACTGCTTATTATATTATACTGCTGGTCATCCAAAATAAAACTACCTAAAAAACAAGTAATATAAAAAAAAAAAAAAATTAAAGTTAGTTCCTACTTTTTTCACTCTATTGCAGAAAGTCCTTTATAAATAGTTTTTTTATTCATTTTTTTCAGTTTATGTGGCGCCATCTATTGGTAGATATATGCAACCTAATTCTAAAAAAAAACTAAAATTAATTAATTACATTTAATTACTGAATTAATATTTGAAAAAACCTTATTACCATCCAGTGTCATCCACTACAAGTTCAAAAAAATGTATTTGAACTTGAGTGGATGAATAAAAATACTTTATTAACGATTGAAAATTTGAAAAAATATATATATAGGGAGAGTGTGAGCTAATAGAAAAAATTTAATAAAAATACCAATGACATACTTTTACATAAACAACATCAGTCAAAGAAATTTTGAAATTACAGCTCCGTTATATTTGCTCACCACGAAGCAATCTATCTAGTATTTTACACATGTCCATAAATTAAGGATAATTCAGAATCACACAGAAATTGAACTCTAAAATAAAAATTTCACCTGTAGAATTATCACACACATCAAGAAGAATATGCAAATTACAGGAAACTACCAGATGGAGCGGATAGTACGTCACAACGACGAGTGTAAGAGAGGGGTATATAAGGAATGGTGGCAAAAGAAGTAAAATTGTTCACAAGCGCTTTAAAAGGCCTTTCAGTGCAATAGCAGCATAGTTATGGCACAAAGGAAGCATTTGGATGATTTTTACGTGGTAGAATTATCGGACGACTGGAATGTGGACATACCCATCTGGAAACATCCGAGGAACTTCGAATCGCCCAGAGTGTCATCTCAGGCATTGGTAACGATTCCAAGATGATGGTAATGGGCGTAGATGTTACAGCCCAGGTCGCCCTCGAGTTACAACGCCGAATGAGGACCGGTATTTAGCAGTCAATGCCAAAAGAAACAGACGGAGCACATCATCAGACCTGTCTCGTCAGCTCTCTTCAGCTACCGGTACCCAGTTTCAAGGCAGACCGTGTACAGACGTTTAGGGCACATTGGTCTATATGCTCGTAGGCCTGTCAGATGTGTTCCACTTACCGCAACTCACTGTCGCCTGCGATTAACCTGGAGTAGAGAGCATGCATTGTGGACACCGCAACAGTGGTCTTGTGTGATGTTTTCCGACGATGCCAGGTTTGTTTGCAGTCTGATTCTCGCCGGACTTTCATATGGCAAGCGCCAGGTACCCGTTACCACCAAGAGAACACCATTGAACGACACCGTTACGGTGGTGCAGGATGGCTTGTTTGGGGAGGAATTATTCTTGGTTCCGGAACGACCTGCATGTTCAGAGTGTAACGATGACAGGCCACATCTATCAGGATGTCATTCTGGAACAACATGTACGTTTGTTTCGGGGCGCCATGGGTGCTGAATTTCTGTTTATGGATGACAACGCCCGTCCTCACCGTGCAAACATTGTATACGAATGCCTTCAATTGGAGGATATCACCCGTATGGATTGGCCAGCATACTCACCGGACTTGAATCCAATAGAGCATATGTGGGATATGCTTGGCTGACGAATTGAAGCCCGTCAACCCCCTTCCACCGGTCAACCGGAACTTCGGAGGGCATTGCTTGATGAGTGGTGTAATATTCCCAAGATCAGATTGATAATTTGATACTCAGCATGCTAGGCGTTGTAAGGCCTGTATTGCATCGCCCGGGTGACATACTCCATATTAACCATCATACTAACCATGTTATACTGTTTTTGTAAATAGGTTCTTTTTTTGAAATTTGCTCAGGGAGTAAAAATCATAATTTTATTAATTATGTCAAACATATAGCATCTTTTTGCTCTTTACCTTTTGTTTAATAAATAGACTTTACAAATAAGTCAAATTTGTTTTTGCTTCTGTCTCTTTCTTTGCCTGAACTTCATTATCCTTAATTTTTGGACATGAGTGTATATAGCTGTCTTGAACTAACAATACCTTTGTTATATGTTTCAGTAATAAATGAAATATGTCAAGGAGGTTATGCTTGTAGCATGTCCATCTATATTGTTTCCACTGACAAAGCTGAAGTGCAGTGTTACCACAAATGATGTGTAATGTGTCAGTAATTAGGTTAACATTGACATGACATACGTGCCATAGATGTGGTGAAAGTTGGTAGATAACAATAGTTGGACGTTCTGCATGGCACATGCAAGGCATTATGAATTACAATGAAGTGATTTACAATGAACTATATCAATAATTAATTTCCTACGAAAAATTATGAAGGACAAAAGCTCCAGAAGATTAATACTTAGGTAACTATGGAACGCCCTGGCTATCCGTGCATGGAGGAGCGACAAAAATGTCCAACAATACACGGTATCATAAAGCCAATTGATAGACCAGTATGGTTACGCTCAATATAAATGTATTGAAGTTCCTCTCCGGCTGATGTTAGATTCGAATGCTGTCTCCGAGGTGCTGTAGACAGAATCGAGATTCAACGAAAGGATGATGCCGAGCTATTCGTTTGGGCATGTGAGGAATGCACAAACGAATATCCCCAATGCAGTAGCAGACACTTGCGGTACTCAAAGTAGTGTAAGTCCTAAAAGGTAATAACTTTAAAAGTTCTCTATTGCTACAGATGACATTGAATGATACAAATTTTTTTGCAAATGCACCCTAATTCTTTAGCCAGGATTCTTTATGTTGCAGAAGGATCTTTGAGGGCCATGAATGATACAGACTTTTGTGAAAACGCACCCTAATTCCTTAGTAGAATTCTTTATGTTGCAGAAGGATCTTTGAGGGCCGTGAATGATACAGATTTTTGTGAAAACGCACCCTAATTCTTTAGCTAGAATTTTTATATTGTAGAAGGATCTACAAGACGACTGCCATTTTTGACGAAATCGCTGCAAATTTTGGCATAGATCGTTTCATCTGTAGGAATCCAACGATATACAAAATCGCATTGTTGAGATTTAAATTTATCCACCACTATTGGTTTTCAGGAAGTTCAATCAGCAGTTTAGATAAAATATATTTCTTCCTCTATCAAATTCAGATATGGACTCATATAACGCATTTGTTTTATTACTTTTAATCAGTTAGTTGAGTTTCGGTCAATATGAAGACGATGTAAACAACTCCAATACTCAAAACGTGCCCTTGTTCTTCCTTTTAAAACTAATTACAAAGCGAGTTAATGGAGCATATAATTTACTTACACACTACAGTGCTTATGCCATTCCTCGAACTACTCACCAAGTTAATTTTCTTTGCCATGGCTGAGTTTTGAAAGTAATAAACTGCATCTTATAAACTGTTATTTTATGGGAATAATGCAACGGTACATAAACTAAATTCATTGGACTGTACTGATCATAGAAGATTTGTTATAAAGTTACTATGCAATGGCATTATTCAAATCCTACTGGAATTAATATAGCTATTTTTGGTTTTCGTGCACTTTTATTTCTGTTTGAATAAAAAAAAAATTTAACTATAATATTATTTCGTAATTTTCTTCAATTGATTGGACAGTTCTTCATATTTTATTACTCATTTTTTCTATTTATTATTTCACCTCTTTTTAGTGCTTCAAGTAAAATTGTATGTGTACTGCATATGTGGCATATTATATTGACAATTCTGTGTTTGACAATATTTTTCTGCACCTTGATGGCCAATTGGCTATCATTCTGGCGTTTGGTACCGCAGGCATCAGGTTCGAATCCTGGTGGTGGCATGGGCATTTGTGTGGTTCGGAATCACGTTAAACTGTATGTCCCGACCTAATTAGCCCAAAAGTGTGCAAAATGGCCGTAGAGCGACAAACTAATCTGAACAAAATTATTGATGTCATGTCAGTTAACTACTTTATAGTAATATATTTATTTATTATATTTATCATATATAATTTAATAACTAAACTATTTATGTCATCATCGACTTGTAAAATTTTACTTAGAAATTCACAACTTTAAAAAAAAAAACTTTATTTTTGAACTTTAAATACAACTCAGCTGTTTTTTTTTTATCTTGGAATAAGGAAATGTTTTTAATGTACAGTATTTTTTTCTTTAAAAATAAAATAAAATCTTATTTAAATAAAATAAATCCTAAAATTCTAATCCTTAGATAAAATCATATTTCATAGCTTTATTAAAGAGCAGTTAAATATTTTACAGCACCAAATAGCATAACAAATTTATGGTCAATTGACAGGCGCTCTGACCTTTGGTGCTCCAGGTTCGAATCCTGGCTATGGCATGGATGTTTGTTAGTGGTTCGGAATCCACGTTAAACTGTAAGTCGGCTTAATTAGCCAAAAGTATGCACTAAATGATCGTAGAGTGATAAACCAAACCAATCTGAACAAATCTATTGATATCATGTCAGCTCATCGATTTGTAAAACTATCTAGAAATTCATGACATCTTTTTTTTTTTTTAATAATGCTTTATTTTTAACTTTAAATACAGCTCAGCCTTCTTTTATCATGGAATAAAGAAGGGGTGGCCAACTCGCGGGACGCCTTGAACACTTTTCAGACACATGAGATGTATCACACTTTTACAAAATATATTTATTGTATAATGGCCAATGTAGTAAAAACCAATGCATTAAAAAATACATTATTTGTGCATCCCTATATTTAAAAATTAACTGCCGAAATGATGAGAAAAATTAACTTTGATTTTAAAATAATATTCTTGTAAATATGTGATAGATATTTCATATTTTATTTATGTGTTAGCCGATTAATTAAATTACATTCTGCGAACTCATGATGCTCGCGTATTGATTTGTAAAAGATAAGTGAAAGAGTGAAGAAACAAATATGGCACTAGTAAAATAAATATTTCTTAATGATTTCAATTTTTTTTTTTAAATTTCATATATATATATATATACAGTCTGAGTAAAAACTTTAAGGCCAGTAGACATTTTTGAGAAAATGGAAACATTTAAACTGAGGAATTAAAATACCATTTGATTGATAATTATTGACCTTAAATAAAAGTAAAAAAAAAAGTAGAAAAATTAATTTGCAAATATTTTATTATTAGAAAATATTACAGAACACACAGATGAATATTTGAACCTGAGTAAAAACTTTAAGGCCAACATAGAAAATAACATATAAGAAAAAAATTACAACTTCTTAGAAGGTTGTGTAGGCGCCATTACTTCGAATATTCTTGTTTTCATGGATGAAACGAGTTTTTCACAAAGGGTGGGGTCGGTTTTATACCATTCATCTTCGATAGTAGATTTCAGCTCTGTTGTTGATGTAAAATGTCTCCCATTTGCATAAACTCTTCTTGCTAAGTCAGCCCAAAGGTTCTCGATTGGGTTGAGGTCAGGCGATTACAGTCTTTGATCTTCCTATCTTTATCGCAATAGCACTGCCTACTCATTCCTGTTGAAGACAAAGCTTCGATCTGTCCTCTTTCACGATCAGTTAATTTCATTAGATATTCCCATCCAAATTCATTTTTTTCGCCATTTTCTATCCAAAGATCACCAATACTTCGAAGAAACGTATGACAAATATGAAAATTGCAGCGTTGTCACAAAAGTCTAGTAGTTGCAATGGTAATTACACGATCATATTATATTTATTTTTAAAAAATGACTGGTGGCCTTAAAGTTTTCACTCAGGCAGAAATACTAACATATTATATTTGTTTTTAAAAAATAACCACATGTTTCTCATAATTATGTATTTACAAATTGTGTTTATAGCATTTATTTCTTATCAATGAACTTTAATAATTAATATTATTTGATTCCCTTTTATTTCGTTTTACATTTTCTCAAAAATTTTACTGCCCTTAAAGTTTTTACTCAGGCTGTATATTATATTTTATATTTTGTTTTTAGTATTATATATTTCTTTAAAAGGTGCGCTTAGTATCATTATTATCATATTATCTATTTTTGAGGGCCTATATGGCCGAGTGGATAGCATTTTGTTGCTCGGTACCACAGGTTTAGGGTTCCAGTCCCGGCGGTGCAGTGTATGTTTGTAGTGGTTCGGAATCCACTTCAAACCTTAGGTCCTGTTTCTAATAGGATCGTAGTACGCTGCGGGGGCATTGTTACTCCGCGTCCGTTGCTTATTTTCAAGTTACACACGCCCCCTGGGTAATGCGAAGTGAGTAACGTCTATGCAGCGCTTGCCTTAAGGCATCCAAGACAAAGCTGTCTAAGTGTTTGCCAGCTGCATTAGAAAAAATATATATATTATCTATTTTTACATGTAATAAGAATAAAAGTAACTCAATAATAGTACGATAATAATAACTCATTAAGTTTCAATTTTTCACTCCAAAAAAATGTCTATAGTGGTTCTAAATCTAATATGGGGACATATAATTTTTATATGCGGCACGGAGTTATGATGCACTTCCAAAGTGGCCGGCCAAATCATTTGGGTTGGTCACCCGTGGAATAAAGAATGATTTTTAATGTACGGTATTTTTTTAAATTAAATAAAATCCTATTTAAATAAAAAATAAATCCTAAAATGTTAATCTTTAAATAAAATCTATTTCTTCGCTTTATTAAAAAGCAGTTAAATATTTTGCAACTCCAAGGAGCATAAAAAATTTCTTAACGCATTAGGACATTTTTAACCAGTTTCAAAATTTTTAATTTAATTATATTTTCAAAAATCATAAAGTTTCCCAAACATTTTATCTGGATTCCGTTTTTATTTTCCTAAAAAAAAAAAATTGAAATTCACTCATATTTTCTGATTGCAAAACTTCTTTATTTCTCTTTACTTTGCTTACTTTTTTTCTCCCATTATTTATAAATTTTTAAATTATTAATGTTAAAGTCAGAAAAACTGAAAACAAACTTTTTACTCTACGAAAATAAATTGAATTTTTATTTTATTCTATTATTTATTTTTGAAAATGATCAAATATTTCAACAAATTAGTGGAAGTAATCGATAATACATCACACTCTATTATCAAGCTAATCACCGCAGGCGGTAATTACACAGTAAAATTATTAATTAATATTGATTATGTCTAAAACATTCGTCCCGTTTTGGCAAAGTACCTGATATTAGTAGGCATTAAAGTATTTTAGCATAGACAACATATTAACTAAGGAACTCTGAGTTTGCCATCGCGGCCTGTTATACAAATAAATAAGAATTCTTATTTTATACATTTGACATTCACGTACTAATATTTGCACAATTAAGAATGTAAAGTGTAATAAAGCATGAAATAATGTAAATTATTCAATTTGGTTATTGTTATTGTGATAGATCGGTAAGTATCGGTTTTCAACATATATATTACGAAAAGTGCGTTTGTGTATGTAAAATGACAAGGGAAATATATATTATACGTATAAATATCTTCTGCCCCTGTCACCGTATTATTATTTTTTTTTAATGTCATACTGTTAAGCGACAATACTGTAAATGTCAAACTGTAAATAACAATGGTAAATAATTTTTTTTTTTTTAAATTCAAATTTTATGAAAATAAAAAACAGGGAAGAACTTACACTCCAGAATGTAAAATATAATAAATCATGAAATTATGCAAATAATTCACTTTTAGTTATTGTTATTGTGGTACATGCATAACCATCGTTTTTCAACATATGTATTACGAAAATATTTATATGTAAAATGACATGGGAAATATATTATACCTATTTTAATGTAATAACTATCCGGCCCGTCTCAACATTTGTTATTATCTTTTTTTTTAAATGACCTACTGTAAAATTACAATACTGTAAATGACAATAGTAAATAATTTTTTATTTAATTCCAAATTTTGATGAAAGAAAAAAGCAGGGAACAAGTTACAGTCCAGAATGTAAAATATAACAAATCATGAAATTATGTAAATTATTCATCTTTTGTTATTGTTATTGTGGTACATGGATAACCATCGTTTTTAAACATATATATTGCAAAAAGTGTAAAACGGCGAGGGAAATATATTTTACATATAAGTATCCTCGGCCCGTCTCACCATATGTTATTATTTTCTTTAAATGCCATACTGTAAAATGACAACATTGTAAATGTCATACTGTAAATGACAATGGTAAATAATTTTTTAAAAATTCAAGTTTTGATGAAATTAAAAAACAGGGAACAACTTACAATCCAGAATGTAAAATATAATAAATCATGAAATTATGTAAATTATTCATCTTATGTTATAGTTTTTGTGGTGCATGTGTAACCCTCGTTTTTCAACATATATGTTACGAAAAGTGTGTTTGTATGTATAAAATAACAAGGGAAATATATTATACATATAAGTATCCTCGACTCGTCTCATTATAAGTTGTTATTTTTTTTTAAATGACAATACTGTAAATGACAATGATAAATAATTATTTTAAAAATTCAAATTTTGATGAAAGAAAAAAACAGGGAACAAGTTACAGAGTCAAGAATGTAAAATATAATAAATGATGAAATAATGTAAATTATACATCTTTGGTTATTGTAATTGTGGTACAGGAAAACTCGTTTTTCAACATGTATATAACGAAAATTGTGTTTGTGTGTGTAAAATGGGAAGGGAAATATATTATACAGATTTTAATGTAATAAGTATCCTCGACCCGCCTCACCATATGTTATTATTTTTTTTTTTTTTTTGAATGTGCTACTATAAATGTCATATTGTAAATAACAATAGTAAATAATTTTTTAAAAAATTCAAATTTTGATGAAAAAAAAAAAACAGCGAACAACTTACAGTCCAGAATATACAATATAATAATTCTTGAAATAATGTAAATTATTCATATTTGGTAATTGTTAAAGTGGTACACAAGTAACTACAGTTTTTCACCATATATATTACGAAAAGTGTGTTTGTGTGTATAAAATGACAAGGGAAATATATTATACATATAAGTATCCTCGGCACGTCATTATAAGTTATTATTTTTCTAAATGTCCTACTGTAAAATGACACTGTAAATGTCATACTGTAAAGGACAATGGTAAATAATTTTTTTAAAAATTCAAATTTTGATATTAAAAAACAGGGAACAAGTTATAGTCAAGATTGTAAAATATAATAAATCCTGAAATAATGTAAATTATTCGTCTTTGGTTATTGTTCTTATGTTACATGAATAACCATCGTTTTTCAACATATAAATTACGAAAAGTACGTTTGTGTGTGTAAAATGAGAAATAAATTATACTTATAAGTATCCTCGCCCCTTCTCCACATATTTTATTATTTTTTTAAATGTCATACTGTAAATAACAATGGTAAATTTTTTTTTTTAATTTCAAATTTTGATGAAAGAAAAAGAACAAGGAACAAGTTACAACCCAGAATGTAAAATATAATAATTCATGAAATTATGTAAATTATTCATCTTTGGTTATTATTATTGTCGTGCATGGGTAACCATCGTTTTTCAACATATAAGTATATTACGAAAGTGTTTGTGAGTGTAAAATGACAAGGGAAATATAGTATACATACATGACTGCATTAAATATCCTCTCTATACTACGCAAACAAAGGCAAAGGAGGATCAGGTTGCATCATGTGGGATCCATTTTTGGATAACATCATTCGAAATATTAACTAGTTTTAAAAATCTTAGCCGTTCGAGTTTGGCTTGCGCATTTTTTTTTTCTGACTATAATGTCTGGTTACAATGAATTAATTTATATGTTTTGATGGTTATATTTAAAAGCGCAATATAAAATACTATTACAAATTTATTTCATTATTTTTCTTACCTTTTTCAGTTATTATTTTTGGCTGGATTAATATCTTTTACGTAATGTCAGAGTTTGGATTAGAGCCACTGTCAATATATCATTGACGGTTTTCTTAGAATATGCAATGTTTAACTATCTGTCGTCTACTTAGTTTCTTGTCAGAATGATGCCAAATTTTCCTGCATATTAGTTTTCCTGTAAAAATGTTCACTTATGATGTTAATATAGAAATTATCGAATACCTCCTTATCCTTCTGAATTAAAAGTTCACCAAGCATGTTTGAATTGAGAAAACAAAACAAGTAAACACATTATTGCTTCACAAATCTAATTGCCCGACACGCGGCTCAGTGGCAATGTGCGTAGCTGACTGCTTTGTTATGGACACTGATTCAAAAATTGAGGAGAATCGATGGCGTTTTTACTACTGTGCCAAAAAGGAAGACCAATTTTTTTTTTTTTTTTTCAAAAACTCCTTATTTATTCTTTCAAATTTATTTCAACACCTTCAAAGTAGTCCCTTCCAGACAGAATGCACTTATACCAACGTTTTTTCCAATCCTCAATTCATGCTAAAAAGTCATCGGCAGAGATGGTAATTCAAAGCGCGGCGATTCAAGTTGAATCTCTTCAACCGACTCAAGACGGTGTCCTCGAAGTGGTCTAGGAGCCTGAATGGCCGAGTGGCGAGCGCTCTGGCGCTCGCTACCACAGATTTCGGGTTCGAGTCTCAGCGGTGCTATGGATGTTTGTAGTGGTTCGGAATCCACTTTAAACTGTATGTCCTGGTCTGTTTAGCCTAAAATGTGCATAAGATGACCATAGAGCGACAAACCAAAGCACACCGGAGTGATCTTTTGAGTTTAGCTAGAAGTCGCATGGTGTGAATACAGTGGTTGTGGAACGATGTAGGTTCCATTATTGGAGAAAAAGTCAAGAAGAATCAATGCAATGTGAGCTGGCGCATTCAGTGTTTTCGGTACCAATCGTGATTTGACGCGTTTGAGGCCCAAAATGGAATTGACAGATCCTTTTGAAATTCCAACACCATCAGCAAGATCTCTAATTGTAAATCGACTGTTTGCAAACATCAAATATCTAATTTTGTGGACATGAAGTTCGTCGGTTGAGGTTGATGGTCAACCAGAAGGCTCTTCGTCTTCAACGCTTTCACTGCCTTTTTTAAACTGTTTATACCACTTGTAAACATTTCTTCCCGATATAGGAATGATCACCGAATGCCTTCTGCAACATTCTACATGTTTCCGCAAACAAAATTTAACGCAAGTTCTTTTCTCAATTAATTTAGACATTTCAAAAATCGCCGGAATAAGTTTTAGCATCTCCCAAAGCCAAGCGTAACTCAAACACTAATGAATATTTTGACGTCAAATTTCACACAGATGTCAAGGACAGTGACAGCAACCTAAAAAAAGAAAAGAAAATTGAAATTCCATAAGCCCCGGGAATTTTAAAGTGAAAACTGGTCTTCTTTTTTGGACATTGTAGATTTCATCTACACTCATGTCCATAAATTAAGGATAATTCAGAATCACACAGAAATTGAACTCTCAAAAATAAAAATTTCACCTGTAGAATTATCACACACATCTTGAAGAAGAATATGCAAATTACAGGAAACCACCAGATGGCGCGGATAGTACGTCACACTGACGAGAGTGTAAGAGAGGGGTATATAAGGAATGGTGGTAAAGATGTAAAATTGTTCACAAGCGCTTTAAAAGCCTTTCAGTGCAATAACCGCATAGTTATGGCACAAAGGAAGCATTTGGATGATTTTTTACGTGGTAGAATTATCGGACGACTGGAATGTGGACGTAACCAGCTAGAAGTATCCGAGGAACTTGGAATCGCCCAGAGTGTCATCTCAGGCTTTGGCAACGATTCCAAGATGATGGTAATGGGCGTAGTTGTTACAGAACAGGTCGCCCCCGAGTTACAACGCCGAATGAGGACCGGTATTTAGCAGTCAATGCCAAAAGAAACAGAAGGAGCATAGCATCAGACCTGTCTCGTCAGCTCTCTTTCAGCTACCGGTACCACAGTTTCAAGGCAGACCGTGTACAGACGCTTAGGGTACATTGGTCTATATGCCCGTAGGCCTGTCAGATGTGTTCCACTTAACGCAACTCACTGTCGCTTGCGATTAACCTGGAGTGGAGAGCATGCATTGTGGACACCGCAACAGTGGTCTTGAGTGATGTTTTCCGACGAGTCCAGGTTTAGTTTGCAGTCTGATTCTCGCCGGACTTTCATATGGAGAGCGCCAGGTACCCGTTACCACCAAGAGAACACCATTGAACGACACCGTTACGGTGGTGCAGGATGGCTCGTTTGGGGAGGAATTATTCTTGGTTCCAGAACTGACCTGCATGTTCAGAGTGTAACGATGACAGGCCACATCTATCGGGATGTCATTCTGGAACAACATGCACGTTTGTTTCGGGGCACCATGGGTGCTGAATTTCTGTTTATGGATGACAACGCCCGTCCTCACCGTGCAAACATTGTAGACGAATGCCTTCAATTGGAGGATATCCCCGTATGGATTGGCCAGCATACTCAACGGACTTGAATCCAATAGAGCATGTGTGGGATATGCTTGGCCGACGAATTGCAGCCCGTCAACCCCTCTCACCTGTCAAGCGGACTGCGGAAGGCATTGCTTGATGAGTGGTGTAATATTCCCCAAGATCAGATTGATAATTTGATACTCAGCATGCCTAGGCGTTGTAAGGTCTGTATTGCATCGTCCGGGAGACATACTCCATATTAACCATCATACTAACCATGTTATACTATTTTTTGTAAATAGGTTCTTTTTTGATATTTGCTCCAGGAGTAAAAATCGCAATTTTTATTAATTATGTCAAACATATAGCATCTTTTTGCTCTTTACCTTTTGTTTAATAAATAGACTTTACAAATAAGTCAAATTTGTTTTGCTTCTGTCTCTTTCTTTGCCTGAACTTCATTATCCTTAATTAATGGACATAAGAGTATTTTTCATCAAGTTTATTTACATAGTTATTTAAATATGAAATGCTCCATTAATTATATAATTTTATTAAATGCTAACATATGTGTTTTAAATGCATGCATGCATGCTTAGAAAAAATTCAGATTTGGTTTTTTCTGCATGATTTTAACTCGCAAAAAATATCCTGAAGGCAGGGCAAGTCATTTTTCCGACAAAAATATAAACTTTTTTTTTTTATAAAAATTAAAAATAAATTTTATAATACAGTTTTCCAAGCAATAAGTTGTAAAAATGGGAGAAATCTGTGTATAAGGGAACTTTTGAAATCTCTACTATGTTAATGGATATATCCATCTTATTTTGAAAATGCTTTAAAAAAATACGATTTACAAGAAGAGCAAATATGTTTTGTCAACAATCTTTTAACGTAAAGAAGCACAAAACTCGAAAAGATAATTTTGAAAATATTTAACTTCTACCAAGAAATCTATAGAAAGGATGCAATAAATTTTGTTATTTTCAAATGCCCTGCATTTTAACATGAGATCCTTTTCAACTATAAACATTATAAGAATTACAGCATTATCAAGAGTGAGTCGTGGAAGTCTTGCTATGCATTTGGCATCCCAATTCTGAACTATACTATATCACACCACATCACTGTGTCTAGAGCTGAGTTGCCCCTATACAGTTTGGGAATGTTGTGGGTGATAAGTCTGACTGGGCTCAGAGATGCACTACGGTCATATGAGACCGGAACCTACGGCTTAAAGTGGATTCCGAACTACAAACCTCCATGGCACCGACGGGACTCGAACCCGAAACCTGTGGCACCGAACTCTAGACACTCAGCCATTCGAACCCATAGAACATCTGGCATCTGAGAGAATCTTCCTTCCTCCTTGAACTCAGTGACCTGATGAGCAATTGGCTAGCACTCTGGCGTTCGGTACCACAGATTTCAAATTCGAATCCTGGCAATGGCATGGATGTTTTTAGTGGTTAGGAATCCACGTTAAATTGTAGGTCCCGGTGTGATTATCCTAAAGTGTGCACAAAATGACTGTAGAGCGGCAAAACAAATCAAATCGTAGTGTATGTGCGTGGTTCGCAGAGCACTAGGATGAGTTTACCGTACTCCCCTGGCCAGCAAACCAATCGGATTTAAACCCAATCGAGAATCTGTGGGACCACCTCTATCGAGTTCGCGCCTTTGATCCTCTACTGCGTATTCTAGAGCAGCTGGCCACGGCAATGGAGTCGGAATGGCTCAACATCCCAGTGAACACCTTCAGAAACCTAATTGACTCTCTTCCTGCACGTCTCGCAGCGGTCCGCTCTGCCAAAGGTGGTTATTCTGGCTTTTTACAGGTGGTCCCATTAATGTGACAGGACTGTGTTTATATATATATATATAATGATTTTATTTAATATTAATATTAATGACATCAAAATAAACATTAATGAATACTTTTGACCAGTTATTGCTTAAATAAGCATGCTTATTTATAAAAGAATAATATAATTTTTATTTAAATTCTGTGACTTGACTGATTTTTTTTTCTTTTGCACTAATTTATTGTTTACTATAACTCGCTATTTTCAGGAGGAATGCAGCGACTCTGTTTCATATTTATTCGTTTATTTTTATTCAAAACATTGATAACTCTACCTAATGACGAAATTAATCGTTCTCCGTGTAGTAAGGTCAGCCGAAAAGGAACAAAAAGCATGCACAACAAAGAGTGTATTTGTGCATCCATTGTCCTTTCCTTCCCTCGCACAGCATTTCGCTTGGCTCATGAAGTTCAGCCCAAGTTTGTGTCCTGACTTAAAATTCCACAACAATGTACCCCCACACAACAAAATACCGAGACGAATGAAACGAAAGCGGAATTTTGCGAAATCCGGTTTGCCGGCTTCGCATTTTGCTTGCAAAAGGGGGTAGACGAAGGGGGGGCACCAAAGTGTGTTAGCGAAGCGAACATCATTTAGAAGTCATTTATACGGCAGTTAATGAACTAAGGGCAGAATTACAGGCAGTGAAGCGAAAAGCCGAGCTAATAGCTTTAATTTATATCCCCACATTCTTTAGGCTAATACCACCAGCACCCCCCTTTCTGCCTCGACCCTCCACCCTCCGTCATTTAGGGGTACACGAAGTTTTCTTGCGCCATCATGACAATTGTACACACGAGGTGTTTACAAAGAGGGTGTGGGATGGGAGGATGGGAAAGGGGTGGGGGGGGGGTCGTCTGGCACAAAAATCAGCTTCCCCCAAAAGATAAAATTCGATTGTTCCCTTTAATAATTGGTGAGAAAAGGGGGCCGTGATCGATTCCCTTTGTCTTTTGTGCAACGGGGGCGACACACTTTGAAGGTAAATTGTGCGTGAATATTCCAGTTCTAAAAGATAAACGCTCGGGCATTGATGGCATTTCTTTCACGTTGTTTCAATTGTTGAAGATTACGAAACGGAGCATCCATGCTTCATTAGATGCCAGCCACTGGTTTGGGAGATAAGAGGCATTTTGCCACGGTGACCAGAGTGGGGTAAAAAAAAAACCCTGGCTTCTATCAGCGTCGTACTAGAGCTTTTGGCTTTTGGAACAGGGAATTTTGTTTTGTCCGTTAAGTTTTTTTTTTTTTTTTTTATCAGTGTTGTTTCTTGTGGCAACATGAAGATTAAGTCAAGCGTCAACAATGGCTGTTAGTTAGTTACCATGTCCTAAGATTAGGTGAACGTGTTAAAAAAATAAATTGCATGTTTATTTTTGATTTTTTGATGTATCTTCGGAGAACGATGGCTTGTTTTTCTTCTTTGCTCAGGCTATTGTTTAGATTTTAGAAGATTTATCTGCCCGTCAAAAATAATAAAAAATATGTAATCTAGAAGTTTTATAAATAGTGTGTGTGGTTTTTATTTTAGTTGAAAATTGCTCCACATCTGTAAAAGTTCCGAATATTCCATAGGATTAAAACAATTGCCGGATAATTTTTTTAAAACCTTTTGATTTTATTTTGTGGGTGTAATTTTTTTTAAAGTAAAATAATTCGGCAGAATTTGCCCAACAATAATTAATTTGATAGAATTTATATGAGAAAGAATGATTTCAAAGTGTTTTAAATTATTTTCTGTTAAAATAGATCTATTATCAAAATCATTCATAATAAAATAGATAAAAGTCAGTGATGTACTGTGGTGCCAAGTTGGTGTAGGGTGTACTAGGGCATAGTGGTAAAGTTGGGTGTACTTGATTTATAGTTGAAATGCGAAAATTTTATGCCTTTGAGGTTTTTTTTATTTATTAGTGTTGTTTCTTTTAGTTACTACTGTGTCCAAAAAGTAAGACCGCTTTTCAATTTAAAATTCCCGGGACTTAAAGAATTTCAATTTTTTTTTTTTTTCCTTTTCTAGATTGCTGGCACTGTTCTTGACATCTGTGTGAAATTTGACGTCAAAATATTCATTAGTGTTTGAGTAACGCTTGGCTTTTGTGAGACGCTAAAACTGATTCCGGTGATTTTTGAAGTGTCTGAATTAATTAATCAAAGAATTTGAATTAAATTTTGTTTACTGAAACGTATAGAATGTTGCAAAAGGCATTCAGTGAGCATTCTCATATGGAAATAAATGTTTAGAAATGGTATAAACAGTCCAAAGAAGGCAGAGAACTCGTTGAAGACGGCCATCAACCTCAACCGACGAAACTCACGTCCAAAAATTAAAGATTTGATGCTTGCAAACCGTCGATTTGCAATTAGAGATCTTGCCGATGATGTTAGAATTTCAAAAGGATTGGTCAAGTCCATTTTGGACCTCAAACACATCAAATCTCGTTTGGTACCGAAAACACTGAATGCGCCAGCTTACACTACATTGATTCTTCATGACTTGTTCGCCAAAAATGAAACCCATATCGTTACACAACTACCGTATTCACCGTGCGATTTTTGGCTATTCTCTAAACTCAAAAGACCTCTCCGGGAACACTGTTTTTGAGTCGATTGAAGATATTCAACGTGAATCGGCGCGTGCTTTAAAGGCCATCCCGGCCGATGATTTTTTTAGCATGCATTGAGGATTGGAAAAAAAGTTGCCATAATAAATTTGTCCGAAGAATAATTTAAGTCGAGAAATTTTGAAAAAAAATCATTGTTCTTAGTTTTTGGACACAGTAGTACATAGATATTAAGTCAAATATCAACAATAGCCAGCTATCATGTTCTACTAACTATGATTAAGCGGTTTTTATAACAATTTTATGCGACAAATATAAAATTTCTTTTTCTCTTTTTAAAATACAAAAATAAACAACTTATATTTAAATATATATACGTTAGTTTTATATTAAAATTCTATTATAAAAATTTAAAAAAAAATTTCTTTTTTTTTTTTTTCATGCATTCAAATACATTTTTCAACAATTAGGGAGTAATAATTAGTTCGGACTTATTGTTTGATTTGTTGCATTTTTAAAAATTTTTATAGTTTCAATTTTTTCTCCATGAAAATGTCTGATTGATTGTAACTTTAAAAGTTCTGAATAACTAAATATAATAATATAACATGAAATGAATTGAATTTGTCGCCCTAAGGTGTTTTTTGCGGTCTTTAGGCTAATTAGACCGGGACCTATAGTTTAACGTGGATTCGAACTACTAACAAACGTCCGTGCCCCCGCCAGAATTCGAACTTCTGGCACCAAAGTCAGAGCGCTAGCTAATTGACCATATGAAATGGAAATTCACAAAACTATAACAACAGTGTAAAAATCACAACATCATTATTTTATTTAATTTCCAATTAAATAGGCTCATTGTATATAAAAACAACCTTGGCTATAGGAAAATTTAATTATTTCGAATCATTATGGAAAACAATAAGGTAGTTTAATTCATAGTTTATCAGATTAGCAAATAAAAAAGAAATTAATAGCTAATAAAACTCATTACAATTAAAAAAAATTAGTTGCATTTATATGTTCTTAAGTGTTAAATGAATTTTATTTTTAAGTAAATAACATTTAAACACTTTTCATATATTTTTGGTTATTCTAAATATTGCCTAGAAAAAAAGCTATGTTATTGATTGTAGATTGATTAATTTGTAGTTTTACATTAGTGTAAAACTACAATTTTCTTAAATGTTCAGATTAATTCTGTTGAAAATCTTTTTAATAAATTTTACTGAACTGAATTACTTAGTTATTAATTTAAAAATAAAACACGACTTATTAATTAAAACTTTTCGCAAAATTAAAAATTAATTTTACATCCTATAAGTCGTGAATATTTATATTCATAAAATTAAAAAGCTATATTTTAGAAAAATAAAAATAATAAGAAAGATAAAATATTTCTCATTTTAATCTAATTTTTTTAATCATAATTTTTAACATTAATTTTTAATAACATAACAATTAAACGCAAATTAGTTTACTTATCAGTAAACAACCAAATAATAAATAAAAAAGGAAACACCGTAATTTATATATTTTTTAATGTAATTCATCAATTAATCAATACATGATATAAAAAAAAGTTGTGATTTTTTTCTCTTTTTTGATTTTCGTATAAAAATTTAATCTTTTTTATAAATTATTTTGATCGCTCACCTATTTCAATGGTTCATCGTTCAATTAATCAATTTATTTTAATCGTTCATCTTTTAGTTGGTTAATCGTTCATCATTCAATTATTTTGATCGTTTCTTGAATGAATTGTATTTGAGTAATAAAATTATTATTTTTCTACAGGATCAAATTTTGCGGGGGAATGGAGAATCGATTGTTGTCAAGTCCATTTACTACTGTGCCCAAAAAGTAAGACCAATTATTATTTTTTTTTTCAAAACTCTTTATTTATTCTTCTAAAAAAAGCCACGAAGAATCAATGCAGTGTGAGTTGGTGTAGTTAGTGTTTTCGATATTTATCGACAATTGACACGTTTGAGGCCCAAAATGGAATGGACCGATCCTTTTGAAATTCCAACATCATCAACAAGGTCTCTTAATTGTAAATCGACGGTTTGCAAGCAACAAATCATTAATGTTTTGAACGTGAGCTTCGTCGGTTTGAGGTGGATGGTCGACCAGAGGGCTTTTATCTTCAACGCGTTCTCCGCCTTCTTTGAACTGTTTATACCACTTGTAAACATTTCTTTCCGATATAGGGATGCTCACCGAATGCCTTCTGTAACATTCTATACGTTTCCGCAAACAAAATTTATTGCAGGTTCTTTGCTCAATGAATTCAGACATTTCAAAAATCGCCAGAATCAGTTTTAGCTCTCACAAAGCCAAGAGTAACTCTAACACTAATGAATATTTTGACGTCAAATTTCACACAGATGTCAAGGTGCCAACAACCTAAAAACGGAAAAAAAAAATTGAAATCCCATAAGCCCCAGAAATTTTAAATTTAAAATTGCTCTTACTTTTTGGATACAGTAGTATTTACAGTCAGATGCAGAGAACCCTTATGCTTTTTTCTCAAATATGGTGCTTGTTTTTTATTATTTTAATGCGATTTTATGAACAAAGGTGATGGTTTGGCATCGCGAGAACACGCAACATATAATTGATAGCTAGAATTCAAGTATTGAGGGAGTGAGTGATATTCGAAAAATATAAAAAAAAAAAAAAAAAAAAAAAAAACAGACAAACATAGAACCCTTTTACAGCGCTACGTACCGGGTGGAAATGGTTAGGAATCTAAACCATCCCAAGATCCACTCAAACACACACAAAAAATTTCATCAAAATCGGTCCAGCCGTTTAGGAAAAGTTCAGTGACAAACACACGTACAGAAGAATTATATATATATATATATATATATATATATATAATTTTTAATGAATCATTGATTTATTCTACTTATACAATTATAAAAAGTTCATTGAACTGAATTTTATGATAGCAATTGACCTTATTTATAGTTTAAAGCATGTAATTTTACTTGCCATTTTTGTATCTTCGAATTAAATGCAGCTCTTACAATTAATAAATTTTGACACAAGATTAGGATTGAAATAAAATAGATCACTCAGTATGTACTGAGAGCCAGTTAGAGGTAATTTACATCCGTGTCTACTTACAAAGACAATAAACACTTTTAATTTAATTGTCTATTAAATTTTTTATTTTTTGGATTTACTACTGTGCCCAAAAAGTAAGATCAATTTTTTTTTTTTCAAAAACTGTTTATTTATTCTTCCAAATTTATTTCATCGCCTTCAAAGTAATCCTCTCTGGACACAACGCCCTTATGGCAACTTATTTTCCAATCATCAATGCATGCTAAAAAGTCATCGGCAGATAGGGCCTTCAAAGCGCGCGTCGATTCACGTTTAATCTCTACAATCGACTCAAAACGGTGTTCCCGGAGCAGTCCTTTGAGTTTAGGGAATACCCCCGAAAGCTTACGGTGGTTGTGGAACGGTATGGGTACGGTATCATTTTTGGCGAAAAAATCACGGAGAATCAATGCAGTGTGATCTTTTTGGACATGAGCTTCGTCGGTTGAGGTTAAGGGTCGACCAGAGGGCTATTCGTCTTCAACGCGTCCTCTGCCTTCTTTGAACTGTTCATACCACTTGTAAACATTTCTTTCCGATATAGGAATGCTCACCAAATGCCTTCTGCAACATTCTGTACGCTTCCGCAAACAAAATTGAATGCAAGTTCTTTGCTCAATTAATTCAGACATTTCAAAAATCGCCCGAATCAGTTTAAGCGTCTCACAAAGCCAGTGCCTATATGCCCGAAAATTTAAATTGAAAATTGGTTTTACTTTTGTGCTTAGTAGTATAAGGCGATATGTATCTTTCTCTATTAAATCCAACCGTTTCAACCTGCATAGAGAGAGGGCTTCTGAGAAAAAGTGGAATTCCCTATTGAATAGGTCAACAAGAATTCCCAGTTCCTTGCCCAGAGCGGTCGGCGTGGCCTGCTTTAGGCTTGTCGCTGTCCGTGACTACTTACAGAATCACCTGTGTACTATAGAATAGGACTGGTTGCTACAGATATCTGCCCTCTTTGCGACCATGGCATGCCCATGACTGGAGAGCACCTCACCATATGCTTTACTGTTCTTAATTGAATTCCTTTTTGTGTTACTGTCAATGCCTTTAGTGATTGTTTTTGTCGTTCTTTACTGTACGGGGCTGCTCGTCGACTAATGATCGAGAGGTCGGAGACGGGCAAAGGAATAAAAAAAAAAAATTTTCGAATAAATTAATATTTTTATATAATCCCTGGTTTTTTTAAAGCCCTTTTAAGCCATTTGGGCATAAATTGCCCCAATTTTTCACTAAAATTAGATTTAATATTTGCCTATTCTTGTAGTAATGCTCTTTTGAAATTTTTACTAAACAACGTGTCCTTGAATTTACATTCGCTCAAAAAATATTATTTTATACTAACATTGTTTTATATATGGCATTATTTTATATATGATCTATTTAAACAAAAGTGAAAGAATCTCAAAAAAAAAAAATAATAATAATAAATAATAATCATATCAATAATTTTTAGACATTTATAAATTTAAGCAAAATGAGCATATTAACATTTTTAAGTTCAATTCGTAGCTCATTGCTATATATCATGCGCATTTAGCGTGTAGAAAATTTCTGGTAAGAATTCACTGACGGAGTTCCATTGCGGTCACTTCTTTCAGGAATAAGGAGATATTAACGTATAAACATCTCCATTAAACAGTCAGTCTATTTGATGAGAGAATCCCGGGATTTTTTTCTCGTATGAAAAAATAAAAGCGAGACAGTCACCCCTAAAAGTCATTTCAGATGGCATTCTCTCATCCCCTGTCGGTGGTCTGCTCATGTTCCACTTAACACGAGGCCCACTGATGTTCAGCAACAAAAAATATTGAACTATAAATTAAACAAAAGATAGTAATTTAAAATTGAAATGTGAAAAATGATCATGATTTTCTTCTCTAATGATACAAAAGTGAAATGGTTCTTGTGAATCATCTAATTAAAATGTTCAAAGATAATAACACTTAAATTCGTATGAGAATTTCAGGATTTTATTTTTATTCCTAAACATTTAGACAAAATATTTGTTAATATGTGATAGATTAGCTCTATTAAGATTAAAAGCAATTGCAAAGATTTTTTAGATTACCTAAAAATATATACATAATTTTGTAAGACTGAAATATTGCTTTATTTATTTTTTTTTATTTAAAAATCTTATGTGTAACTATTTTTCTATAATTTAAATACTTATTATTATTATTTATTTGTATTTCTATTTTTTCGTAAGTCTATAAAAGAGCATCAACTAAGATTTTCAGCTAATAAAAAGTAGTGCCGCCATCTACCGTTGAGATTTAAAACTCTGCTGTGATTAAAACAAAATTAAACTTTTAAATGTCTTGAAAACAATGGACAATCTCATGCAAATCTACGCTTTAAATTAATTTAGCCTACAATTTTTTATACTAAAGATATTCTCAATTTCTATTTCAGCTTCGAATAATTTAAATAAATCCGTACTTCTACTTTATACCCTATAAGTAGTACTATATTTAGTAATGCTATATATAAGTACTATATTTATACCCATTTAAGAATTTTCAACTAAAATTTTTGTTAAAATATTAAACTACGATTAAGACGTTCATT
Source organism: Caerostris extrusa (assembly GCA_021605095.1). NCBI lineage: Eukaryota > Metazoa > Arthropoda > Arachnida > Araneae > Araneidae > Caerostris > Caerostris extrusa. The sequence continues at coordinate 24,414 of BPLR01020976.1, forward strand.
GGATTAAAATTGAAATTTTTCAATAAATACTTCTAGAAAATGCTAGGTCGTATTTATTACCTCTTTTATCCTATCATTCCTATTCTTCTTATTATTATTATTTAAATTCTTATTCTTAAAATAAGAAACAATAAGAGAATAGAGATATTAAATACGTGCTCTTTTCTCTTATTGTGTCTTATTAATTAAATAGTTAAACATTAATTATTCAACTAGTTTATTTTTTTTTTCCCCGAATTCATATAAAAGTAGTGTAAATTAATCAGAATTCAAATTTCATCCAACACATGTTAGTTTTATTTATGTTCGATTTTTTTTTTTTTTTTATTATTATTATTAAATGATAACGAAAGTTTCAATCGCATGATTAAGCTATAGAAAAGTTATTAAAAAACAAATTCAGTTAAAATATATTTAAAAATAATAGTAAAAATTTAAAATTTAAAAAATATAAAAAATATTTGCCAAATCACAAAATAGGGGCAGTTGAGATTTGGCGCCTTTTTTGTAGCACCAATTGGGGGATAAATTGCAAAATGTGATAAACAGAGTTTGTAGTACTGTTTGCAATTCACTTCACTTACAATCGCAACACTTTACTTGGCGCACTTTGGCGAAAAAGATTTTTTGACGCCAAATCGCAACGGCCCTCATTCTGTGATTTTACCAAAATATTTTTGGAAGAGTAAAAAATGATTTAAAAATAATGGAATTTTTTTAATTTACATAAAATTATAAAAACCGAAATCCTTTCACGAATTTCAATATATCATGTGTGAACAAATTTTGCTGGACGAATACACAATTTATGAAGAAATTGATAATACTACATGTACAGGAGTTCTGCCCTTAGGGCTCCTCTTGATATTTGATGATTTTTCCCTTGCAGTTTTCGTTATCTAATAGCCGCTACTGTTACAAAATACTGCGGTTTTAGAGATTCCATTTTGCGAGGAAAAAGACTTGGCTGAATTGAAACTGCTAAGTGCAAAATCCCCACACAAAAAAAAAATTATCAAATTCAACAGTAACAGGAATATAACAAAATTTAATAACTCTAGAACTTTATGAAGAAGCTCTTTTATAAATAGCACAAAAACATTATCAAATTCAGACGGTGAAGGCTATTGAATGATAGTTCAATTAATTTAACATACTATAAACTAATCTTTTGGCACTATTTTGAGAATATTGAAACAATAATCTCAGAATAAAGTCAGACGCATTAAAAATCACCTACAGTGCGCGTGACTTGATTTTAGTAAATTCTTATATTTACCAACACATATTTCTCGCCAGTTTCCATAAAATCACGTGAAAGTCAGCGTTTATTTTAAATAAAAGTTTTTGAAATGAAAGTTTCTCGTGTTGCTCGTGGAGATTAATCTGTTTTAAATTATAACTTATACTTTTACTTATTTTTTATTTCCTAACTTCACTTTTTTAAGACTCCACGGACTTCTAGTCAAGACAATTTGTTCACACATGATAAAAATTAAGTTTACTATGAATATATTAAAATAAAAAATATAATTTTCAAAACTTGTAATTTAAAAATAAAAACTGATAGTAATAAATTATCAAATAACTAATTCGAAGCACGAATTTTCATTTATAATATTAAAAATATATTTTCCAAGATAATAAAAAGGGAAAGAATAAAATGAGTAACAATTTGATGTATAAGTCGCGGACAATTGTTCAGTCAGTAAAAATTTTAGTTTAAACTATTTTATTAACAATTGAAAATTTGAACAAGATATATATAGGGAGAGTGTGAACTAATAGTAGGAATTTAAAAACAGCAAAAAGTGTAATAAATTTAAAGTTAACCACGGTTAAAACCATATAAAGATCTTTAATATTACACTTATCTACGAAAGTATTAGTTGGAATAGTTAAGATATATAAATATTGATGATCACATCACAATTAATGTATTCGATTCACAATAATGTATTCGATTTGTTTAAAATAAAATTTTCAAAAAATGTATTTGAACTTGAGCGGATGAATAAAAGTATTGTTTTTATTCATCTGCTCAAGTTCAAATACAAAGTTTGAAACTTGTAGTGAATGACACTTGATGTAAATACAGTTTTTTCAAATATTAATTCATTAATTAAATTTAATTAATTAATTTTAGTTTTTTTTTTAGATTTAAGTTGCACGTATCTACCAATAGATGGTGCCAAATGTAAGAGGAAAATTTCAACTTTATTTATAAAGGACTTTCTGCAATATAGTGTAAAAAAGTAGGAATTGACTTTTAAAAAAAAAATTTTATATTACTTGTTTTTAGCAATTTTGAAATAGTTACTGGTAAAACCATGCATTGTTTTAAAAATCAATCAAAGTTAGATCAATCGGTTTTAAAGATCAACAAGGGTTAGATCACAGATCCCAGTTCAAAATTTGATTCAAGATGTAAATGCTTTTGGGAAGTAATTATTTTTTTCTTACCGCTTTGCTCTTCTGAATATAGTGCTTTGAGTCCTCTTTAATATGTATTGAATCTATTGCAATTACGCCGTATCAATTACAAAAGCTTGCATGATAATTATACAAAAGAATTATAAAATGATTAAATCTAAATATAATATGCTTTATTTTAAAAAATAAAATATATTGTTGTATAATAACACTTTGTACTTTATAAAGTACATCGAAGATTTAAAAGTAAATTGAAATATAGTGAACAAGTGCCAAACCAAGATATTCCCATCCACTTTTTCAAAGTATTTAAATAAATATTGCTAATAAATGACAGTCATTTGGTTGTTTAAACCTCGAACATCCTATCACTTTTCCAAAAAAAAAAAAAAATTATGTTTATTAATGCAAGAAAAGCATCTATAAAAATCGTTTGTCTTTCTAAACGTCTATAGAAAACTAGTCCAGAGTAGCCTGTCGGATGGATAGGTAAGGATAATCCATCCACCAGGATATTCAGACCATCCTATCTCCTGGATAGGTTTTCAATACAAGAGAACCTTTCTTTTTTCTCCCCCTGCCCCCCTCCCGGAACCTAGGACCAGTAGCCTCCTTCCAGTTAGAAAGGTGAAGGTGGAAACCAGTAGGTCTTATGTATACTTCAAACAGCCCACTGAGGAGAGTTATGGAAAAAAAAATACCTACCAGGAGGACTTTTAGGGGTAAAGATCTGCATTTGAGGATCGTATAGGAGAAAACACAGAAAATTCCTACCGTGATTTTCTGTAGCAGCGTGACTATCAATGCGAGATGCTTTACATACGTTGTCAAAATTCACCATCAATTGTGACTATAACAACTGACATTAGCCCAATGGCAAAGTGTCAACGTACAGGAAGGTTGATGTTCGAATCCACTGACAACAATATTGTCTTAGCTACTTTCAGAAACGATGAGACTGAACGGTGATTGTGGCAATATATCTAAAACCGTCTATCCTTTTTCAAGTAAAAAAAAAAAAAAAAATCAAATTATACCTTGTCAAAATAAGTAAATCTATTAAAGAACTTAGGCAAGCACTTATATTTTTACAATCTATGTTTCCTATTTAAAGAATTCTTTTGTTTCTTTTCTTTCTTGGAATATTTGTTTTTAGCTTTATTTAAGAATTGTTTCACGGATGATCTTTGGAATAAACGAATTATTAACATTTAAAATCAACGATTTTTTCATCATAGCAGGATCCTTTTACAAATTTAATATAATATTAATAGGTTGTTGTTCTCTGACTTCTTCAAATGAGAGTATTACTTCCGTTTTTATTGAATTAGAGTAATTGTATTGCCATTTATATAAACAGTAAACTTTTATTATTCAATCTAGTATTTTTTTTTTTTTTTTACCCTCCGTAGTTGTTTGTCGAAACCGAAACATTAACAGCTATTTTATTGTTTATAACTGTAATAATGAACTATGTACAATCAATGCTATTTATTTTGAATTAATTCTTTCCTTTTATTAACACATGAAAGGTAAGAATTTCTTTACAAGTAAAGGAATGACTGTTGCGAAGGAATTATGATTCTTCTTCTTCTTCTTCTTCTTTTTTTTTTTTTTTTTTTTTTTTTGTATTGTTTGTTAACTTGTCTGAGAAACTTCCAGCAATACTTAATTCTTCTCTTCAAATAACAATAATTTCCCTAAAATTGGCCCAAATTTTTTTTTTTTTTTTTTTTTTTGATAAATAAATAAACATGTAAAGTATCGAGTATACTTTATGTATTCTCTTTGTCGTCACAAATTCTGCAATGCATTTGATTTTCAGATATTTTCCTAAACTTTTCATATACATTGTAAATATTTTGTCAGTAGTAAAAATTGAGTTAATTTTGAATTTATGAATGTTTTTATGATAAGTTTTATTTCTATTTTATAGATATTAATGTCAATTTTGATCATCAAATATCTTACAATTGGAAAAGTAAATAAATGTTCAATTTTCCCAAAATGCATCAAAGTATTTATAGGTTTTTTTCTTGAAACTTCATCTCTCAACTGCAAAAAAAAAAAAAATTAGATATGTAATGGATGTAGATATAGTTCTTAAGGATAATGTTGAAATTCTGCATTTTCCTATACAATTCCTGTTTCTTTGCAAAAATGAATATTTGTGCTGCCATCTAGTGTATAAAAACTAACTTTAATAATATTTTAAAATCACGATAACATCAGTTCAATTTAATAATCTTTTCAAGAACTTTTATGTTTGTAAAATTTTTTACTATTGTTATATTATTATGTGATTTTTTTTTTTTGTCATAATTTATTATTTCTTTTTAGTGTAAAAATTAACATAAATTTAATTATTCAAATCCATCTATTTTAAAAACATACATAAAGGCAAAATTTATTGATTCTTCATCATAATTGGCGCAATAGCCCCATGGTGAGCCAAGGCCGTCTGTCTACTGGCAGATTCGAAACATGAAATGTTTTCATTTTACGGGGTAGGATTGTCAGCCCAACTCCCAACGCCCCACAATCTTATTACACCGGAACCTACTGTTTAAAGGGGATTCGAATCACTACAAACATCCATAGCACCACTGGGACTCGAACTCGAAATCTGTCACTCGGCCCTCAGGACCCATATTGAATCTTAGGAAATCGAATTCAAAATCTTAGAAAAACTTTACCTTTTTTTTTTTAAATCCCGAATGAAAGCTATTATTTTTAATAACACTTCAAAATTGATTTAAAAAATAGTTTTGTAATCAATTTTCATTGCATTCATTTGTTGAAATAAAGACATTCATCTACTCTTTTTTAAAATAAATTAACAAATAATAATAATAATAATATAAATTAGCTAAAACGCTGTTCAGGCTCAACAAAAATTATATATTAATAACAATTAATCAACTTGTGCTTGTATTAAATGGGGGAATCTCTCTCTCTCTCTCTTCTTCACACATCGAAGAACACAATGTAAAAAATAAGTATCAGTATTTTTAAATAAAAGCTTCTTTATTTATATAATAGATGAAATAATATACGTATATGATTGAAGTTCTTTCAAAATTAAGATATATATCTTTTTTTATTTTATTTTATTATTATTATTATTATTTATTTATTTATTTATTATTATTTTTTTTGTTGTTGATTACCTTTTCTGGTTATCATTCTCTCAAGTGCTTTAATGAATGGTCTTATCACTAAAGCTCTCGTGTAAGAAGATGATCAATGGGTTGTTTTTCGGGAAATTATTCTCTTTAGCAAATTTCTATAAAGGGATCTTACGATGTTTCTCTTTAAATATTTTTAATTGTCGATAGCTAGAAGGTCTCGATTTTGAAATTTCCAATATCCGGCCTATTTATGATATATGCTAGTTAACTAATCATACATCATACATTTTCTCTCTTTTAACATGGGCAGTAAAATTAATTTGTTTCACCTTTTAAAATATTTAAAAGAATGATACTTTAATCCAGAAGTATATAATGAGCTAATATTAATAGAACATTTTATGTAAATTTGTGATTCTCTGAAAAATTGCATACGAAATTCGAAATCATTGAAAGTTGCATATTAACCATTAAAAGCTTTTCTTGAGTTGAATGAAATTTATGCTCTCCAATTGACTATTTTATCTCGAATTATTTAGTTACAGCTCTGGAAAAAAATAATAAAATAACAAACTCGTAATTCACAACTTGCAAGCAAAGAATATTCAAAAGAAAGGAGAGAACAGAATATGAAGTTTTCTTTTCTCTCTTTTTTATTTATATTTATTGACCTTGATTAGATCAATAAGCTTATTAAAAGCTAGTGCAAAAATTAATATCTCTATGACGTTATTGAAGTCAATATTCTTTAAATATATACTTAAAATCTAAAATAAATTTATAACATTTCATTTCTAAATAACCGTAAATTTTAATTTTCAAATTCGTTAATTTTTTAATCTTTTCTTTGGAATAATTTTAGTAAAAATATTGTTGTATCTGATGCAAGCCAAAAATATTAAAAATACCGTTTACTATTTTTCGTTCGCAATTATATTCAAAGTTCATCAGGAAAAGTAGGATCCTTTCTCATTCTGTTTTATTTTTCAATTATATGCAACTGTTTTTATCAAACATGTACACTTTACTTAATTCTTTCTATTTTAATTTTCTTATTTTTTTTTTTTACCCTTAATTCTTTTTTTCAATTTTTGTTTCAAATTAAAGTTAAAGATTTAATTATACTTTATATTATAATTATATGTAAAGAAAGGGAAATTTATTTAACTTTCAATACTTTTTTTTTTTTTAATCAAAGGGCATGAGATCCCTGCTATGTTACAGGATTTAGCAATGGAATTGGAGGCCGTTACACTACCAAGGGTCTCCGTATTAATCTATAATATCTCTCACGAGAGATCTCAACACGAAATCTTTTTACATTTGATGATGATAGATTTACGGATTTTTGTGCTTTTAATTATTTGATTATAATTTATCATTCATCATCACAATGCCTCTTTTATTTGTATATAATTTGGATAAATTGAGATAAAGCAGTTTGAACGAGCTTAAATTTCATATCATCTAGTCAACTCAAGTCAAGTCAAGCCAAGCGTAAATATTTATTTATATTTACAAAATGTGCGCCGTGTCCGCGTGTTAATTTTTGAATAAGGTTGTTAATGTTGTTGTGAAATTTTTTTTTTTTTTTTTTACATATAATTTTTTAAAACTTTATTTTATGGGCATTTTATTACAAATTTTTTAATTTATGTAAAGAATATTTTTTTAATATATTTAAGTTGTTATTTTTTAAGAATCACATTGTTAAAAAAAAAAATTATACCAATTTTTTAAAAACATGTTTGTGTAGTAAATTTCAACCGTACATTAATCTTAATTGTATAGATCACTTGCTTTGATTTTGATAGGTAAGCTTTCTGTATGAATACTTTGTCATTTTAAATTATATTATTACTTATAATTTATCCTATTTCTTTGCAGATTAAGAAATAATTTATTATTATTATACAATATTAACTAGATCTTTACTAAATGTATATCTTTTTTATTTCTTAGTACCCAAATTAAGCATATTGTGTAAAAAAGATGAGTAAAAGATCTGCCGAAGAAGAAAATGTATGTTCATTTTTCTTAGAAAGGAAAAAAAGACACTGTCGTATGAAAAAAGGAGAAGGAATGTCTTTTTGTCCTCACCATTCACATCTGGGTTCTGATCTTGTGAGTTATTTTTAAAAAGTTTGACTTTTTTATTTTAATTATTTAATATTGATATTTCAAAATTACCTGTACACAACCACAGATTAGATAGATGAATGTGATCATATATTTTTTAATTAATTTTATCTCATTAAAAGCCTTAACTAACTTAATTAATGTATTGAAAAATGGATTATGTTCAAACTAGGTTATATTAAGAATTATATATTTTTTTCTATTTTATTATATTAAGCTAATATTAATGTTTCTGATTGTTAATTTGTATAATTAAATAATAATTTAATAGATTCAATGCTATTAACTCTAACTATTTCTTATACCTTCCCTGTGTTTAAAAATTCAAGTATTTTTTGTATCAGTTTGTAGAATACTTACAAAAATTAAACTCTTGTGACGGAAAAAAAAAAAAAAAAAATGTATTTGTGCAAAAAGTTTTTTTCTTTACCTTTCTTAATCTTGTTGTCTTATATTTTTTTTTTAAATCATGTAAAAAAATTAATCCCTTATTTATTTTACTGCTGTGTTTACTTATTGTACTCTTATTTATATATAACTTACTGTTACTTATATATAATGTTACAAACGATGATGTATGAAGTTATGTTAATTATTTTATCTTGCTTTTTATATAAATTTCAGTAAATATTAATTCACAATTCATACTTAAATTTTTGATACATTTTATGTTTTAACACAATATTTAGTATGAATTGTTTTATTAATGCTTACCTACTTATTCTGTTAATGAAAGCAAACCAAAATAGAATTTCATTTTTTGATAAGAATTCACGCAATCGCATTTTTAAATATTGCTTTTGAGTAAGCAATAAAAAAGGAATTTTTAATATCACTAAATATTATAAAGAAACATGTCAAAATAGTGTAACAAATAATAAACAAACTTGTCAAACATTTCGATATAAATAAGCTTGTTAAACAATGTCAAAATAGTTTCTTTTTTTAGTTAGTTTAGTTAGTTGCTTTTCAACTATTAGTATCTTGTTTTTAAAATTTCAAAATATTATACATATTATTTATGTGTTATTTTTATATTTACTGAAATTGAAATTAAAACTTTAAATAATATATTTAATATTGAAAGTAAAACTTTTATTTCTCCAAGCATTAATTTTTAATATTATTGAATGCAAGAAACTTACGATTAAATTGTGTATGAACTTGAATTTCTAACTGCATATTTGCATATGTGATACTAATAATAACTGCTAACTGCATATGTGATATTATTAATGTGCACATCTGTCAATATATATATATAACTGGCATTTTAATAAACAACAAGCACACAACACAGTGCTTTTTATGATAAGCAACAAACCACACACTATGACAAGGTTACCTAAATTAAAGTGGCGCTGTTTATATAGTAATTATCTAACAGAAACATTAAATGTTAAAGCTTGAAAGAGCCCTTTTTCATAAAACCCTTTCAAAAGCACTCGTATTATATAGACTGAACCTGACTAAGCATAAAAGATGCCATTTAAATAAAACTGACTCAGAAACGACAGTTAAATTTTTTCCACCAATGCTTAGCATAAAAGTCGCTTTTGGCTAGCTGCTATAGCAAGTTACATGAAAGACTGCAAATTATGTAACTATATAAAAAGTTTACAGAAACCTGATAGAATACTATAATTTTTGTTTCAGTCATTACAAATTAGCATAAAAACAATTCCTTCAATATACAAAGTGTGCTGATTGGTCAGGATGTAATTATTATGTCAGACTAATCAGAATTTAAATGAAAAGGTATTTTAAACCTAGTAGAAGAGTTGCTGGTGAATTTCTATTACTTGTGTTTTCTTTGCGTCCTCGATATATATGTTTTTTTTTTTTTTTTTTTACTATAATTATTCTGTAATGGTGAGGAAATCATCTCTTAGATGCTGTGTTATGTATTGAATAAAATACTGCTTTAAATTTCACATTGTACTCTGCATGATTATTTGAAATTCAACAACAGTTGATTATAAGCCTGAATCAAGATTAAGCAGAGTTGTATGCTTTTCTACCTATTGTTTCAGTTATGGCTGTTTATGAAAGTTTAAAATGTGATGCTGCATATTTATAGTTATAAGGAACAACATGGTAGAATTTGATATGAGTTTTATTTTGGGCTTTCCAAAGCTTAGCACTCAAGTTGGAAGATTAACATTAAGGTTTGTCGATTAATCAGGATTCATAGGGATATATGGTTGGGGTAGTTAAATTTCACACTCTACAGATGCACCAGAAAAAACATAAGAGAGCTTTCCAGCCATGAAAGGCAAGAAGCTATATTACAATTTTTCATGGCTTAAAGAAGAGTTCCAGCCACTGATAAACTGAAGGTAAAAAATTTGATTCTAAAAATTTTTTGAGCCTTCTCCTAAAGCATGACTGACTGGGTTTGTGGATGAGTTTTTTAATTAAGATTTGAATCTGATAAAGGAGCAATAGGTATTTGCTTCAAAAGAGTTAGAAAAGAAGAAACTGATGAATGAAGATCTTAAATTACCACAAGTCTTAGTTTGTTTCAATATTAGAAGTTTATCATTCAATTTTGATAATATTGTTCAAATGTTGAAAAGTAATGATTATTGTATCTGGCCAGATCCAGTAAAAAGTAAAAGGTGAAGATGTAATGGCAGATGCATATGCATATACAACATCAAGGTAGGAAAAAGTTTTGTTAAAATTGCAGGAAAGCAAGAGCAGGAATTTCATTCTGGATCAGAGATACCCTTTAATTTGGAATTATTGCCACGAAAGTGGCATAATACTGACTTGTATTTAAAAAAAGAAGAAAGACATGTCTAAATCAAGTCCATCTGTAAAGAATAAAGGAAGAACTTTTTACATTGCTCATACGATGCTTATAAAGAACATTCTTCCCCTTCCAATTACAGTACTAAGATGATTAAATTTCTAATTGGCACTACTAGCTCATCTCATCTTATTTATGTACTACAAAAAGAGTATGTTACAAATTTCAAGAGCTTGACCCAATGGTGGTCTGAATCAGTGACAAAAATACCAGTCAGACATTTTTGATTTTAATGATATTACATTAAATGTATATTTTCCTCTTAATATAAGGAGAAATTTAATAAGTATTGCTAATATAGATTTGGCAAGTTTTAACAAATTAAATAGTGATAAAATAGTTGTTATAATTTTTTTATAAATATATGTTAACTGTACATGATTAATAAGTTATACATTTTGCAATGTTTTTAAAAGTTGTTAAAAGTAATGTTGAATATGTTTTTAATGTTAGCTTAAGTAGAGAACTGCATGATAGGAGATTTTGTGATACAAATATACTATTATTGAATCATATATCAAAATGACATTGTAAAAGATATTGATAGTCTGAAAAGCACATTAGACTTTTATAATAGTCGTAGATTAACTAAATGCCTGACTCGTGGCAATGTGATTATAAACATTAGGGCGTAGGTTCAATCCACTGATGGCTTTGTTATAAATACTGTTTCAAAAACAAGGAGTTTCGATGGTGTTTGTGATGTTCAGCATCTTGCCTCATTACTTGGAACACCTGGTGGGAGTTTTTTGGGTTTTCTCCCATACAATATGCAAATGTGGGGTAGTTCCCCCTAAAAGTCATCCCAGAATGCACTGCCCTCCTTCTTCAATGACGCAGAGCAGAAATCAGACTTCTACACTATATGGGTGTTCCATCACAATAGGAGCTGCTGCCCCCTCTTCCCACCTTCCATGAGGGATACGACAACACACAACGTTTACTTAGATTTAATATTGAATATACAGTAAACATAATGTCTCAATTTTCAAATGGTTATTATTGTATATAGTGTACTGTTGTTGTGGATCTGATGAACTATATTATACATACCAGGGATTGTAGTATGGAATTGGTATGTGTTGCTTTAATAAAACCTATAAAGAGATTCTTGTGATATATTAATATCTATAATGAATTGAATGCTATTTTAAAGATTTAAAAACTTAGTAGTTTGTGACTGCCAGTCAGCAGTATACTGTTATAATAGTGTAGAAAACTTGAAAATAAAGCATATTGATATTTATTTCCAGTTTATAAAACAATAGTATAATGAAGTAAAATAATAGTATAATGATAATATAAAAACTTGTACTTAAATTTGTTAGTGGAAGATATCTAATTGATTTCATGACAAAACCTTTAACATATAATAAGTTAAAAGTTATAGTTGATAAATATTTGTTATGATCCATCTGACTAAATATTAAACTACTGTAACTTTTAATTCATTTATTACAAATCAGCTTGAAACAGTGTATTATATGAAATATGCTAGTTTGGTATTATGTAATTGTTATGCACACTAATCTGAGTATAAATGAAAGTGATTGCAACCATGTTAGCAGAGTACTGATGGTGAATTTATGTTACTTGTGTTTTCTTTCATTGCTCACTATGCATGTTTTGTTTTTATTCTGTCTTGGTGAGTAAAATGCTGTGTTAAGTATTGAATAAAATACTGGTTAAAATTTCCTACTCCACTCTGCATGAGTTATTACTATCTTAACTAACATCAACAAAAACTATTCTTCAATTTTCACCAATGCCACTATAAAAGATACAAAGTTTCTTGTTAATTTTAATTTTTTAAATAAAATATATTTATTTACTCATATTTATTTCAATTTTTCTTGTTTAAGTGTTTTCATTATATAATATGAAATGTGAGCAAATTAGTTTTAAATTAGCAAATTACTTAGTGTTTATATATATATTTTCTTTGTGTGTAATATTTTTTAATCTGTGAATTTTGATTATTTTTAAGTTTTTTTTTAATATTCAATTTTATATGGTGCAGTGCAGTGTTGTAATATCTTTGTATTATGGCTTTTCTTTCAAACCTTTTTTTTTTTTTAGCATATTCCATTTCAGATTTTATTCCCATTATTTAAATTATCTTACTGTAATATTTTTACATTTCCAGAAGCCTGTTTTTATCTCTTTAAACAAATAAAAACTATTTTGTTTCAGTTTTTATAATTTGCTTCATATTATTTTTGACACATATTGCAAAAAGTTCTCTTTAATTTAATTGGGTTTATTTTTATTTAGTATTGTTAACTATGTACTCTTTGTCTTTTTTTCCTTTTTAATGCAAACTGAAATGAATAAGTTAAAATTTTTGATTTTCTCTTTTATATATTTTTAATTTTAGATGAAATTATAAATAACTTTGTATTGAATATGTCATATAAGTTTCCTTTTAATATTATTCTACATTCTTAAAGATAAAAATGTTAACTTGAAATTTGAGATATTTCTTTTATTTATTTTGTATTTTATTTGTATTTCTAGAATCCTCAAAAAGGTTCCAGAATTCCATGCCCGTATGATTCATCACAGTATGTTCCAATTCTTTTTTTTAACTTATCATTTAATAAAATTATAATCATCTTGTATTATTAAAATAAAAGGAAAATTAAAAACAAACAATTTTGCCATGTAATAAACTTTTCCAAAGATGTATTGAAAATTTGTTTTAATATTATTTATATTTTAAAATTATATAAGTTTGTTTTTCATATTGTATATGAAATAAGGAACAAAGATAATTTTTTTTAAATTTTTTTTAATATATAAAAGTATTTATTAATATTTCAAAATTAAAATGATAATTACATTTTCACTGTTAATTATTGGAATTGTGTCATCATTTTTAATCAATCAAAAGTTGATTTAATTTTTTAAAAGATTTTATATTTACTTATTTTTAAAGGCCTTATTTTTAAAAATTTGTTGCTTTAAAATTAATTCATATTCTCTGAACAGTAGATTATGTATACATGTTGACATTTATCAAAGATAGTTTTATGCTGAATTAGTTGATTTTATAATAAATAAGTTAAAATAAATTTTCTACAAAAAAAAAAAAAAATCTACTCTTGTAGAATATAAGAATAAAAATTTGTTGTAATATTTCTTTACAAATCTTTTTTTTTTCTTTAATATCCTAACCTTAGCTTTTGCTATGAGTCCAAATTACAGAAACATTTGAAAAAGTGCAATGCAAGAAAAAAAGAAGAACCTGTAAGTGTAATCTGTTTACTTTCTGTTTTTTACAGCTTATAATTGACTATAATTTCTATTCTGAAATATTAAAAGAAAAAAATCAATGTCTTCTGTAAAAAAGACTATTTCCAAGAATCAACACTAAAAAGTTCTTCTTTTTTATTGCTTTGTAATTTAAAAATAATGATTTTAAGTCAACGTTGTAAAAAATAATGAAATGTCAAGATGTATGTTTAATAGATTTTAATCTAAAATATGATCAGAATAAATATTTTGATAGCAATATTCTTAGAATGTAATTGTGTAATATGTGTATTTTAATGTAAAAAAATATTTTTTTTTTTTATTCATATATAAAATAATGAAAAGATATAAATTTAGGCATATCTATAAGATATTTAATAGTAAGCAGGTGAATAGTGTGTGTAGATAGATAGATGAATTTTTTTTTCCTTACCTTTATTTCATTTGCTTAATAAAATAATAATTAGAAAATCAAAATATTTATTTTTTTTACTGATTAAATGTTTTTTTTTCTTTAGGAATATTTTATTGAAAATGTCAATATAGATGCTGATAACAGTTCTGTAAATAATAAGGTAATAATTTATATATATATATAATTCTTCTATTGATTGTACTTTTTGATTTGGGATTTTCAATATTCAGTTGTTATTTTAAAAGTAATAATTACATTTAATTTTTATTTAGATCTTATTTATTTAAGAGTCAATTATTATGTGAAATAAATTAATAGCTTTCCAATTTTAGTAACCATTATTATTAATTTCTTTTAAAAGTATATTTTTTTTTTTTTTTAATAGTTATCATTAAAGGATGTTTCTGATGACGAACTCATGACATTTATCCAAAAAATCCGAACTTTATATAGTGGTAAGTTTATTTATTAAAACATATTTTTAATATATTTTAAATGTTGTATGTTTTACTATTTACATAATTATAGTTTTTTTTATTCAATAGTTTTTAGTAAATGTGAAAAATTGTTGTATTTACACAGCAGAATATTTCAACTGATATAATTTTTTTGTAAAAAACATTATTTATGAAATGAATAATCCTTAGAAGTTTGCTGCCAAAAATATTTCTAAATTGCATACTCATTTGTTTTTTTTATATTTATTAATTTTTATTAAATGTATATTTTAACATAATAATTATAAAACTTAATAAAGTATTGGTTTTAATGTAAAAATTAATATCTACATATGAATTATTTAAATGGTATAAATATATATAATTTTTTAGTAAATACATTATAAATATGAAATGTTTATTGATTTTTCTGTTTCTTATAATTTTTTTTTTTTTGTTTTATCTATCAGAACTACATCTAGTAAACAATGAAATCATAAAAATGCACCCCCTTTTAAAATCTGAAATGGATAATTCTGATGATAAATTAAATAATTTCAAGCATATGAAGCAACAAGCATCATTGTTGTCAATTATGGATGAGTTTCAATTTCTTAAATATGGATCATGTTTTGTGGAGTTTGGAGCTGGAAGAGGTATTTAAATTATTTATTTAATAAAATTTTAAAAGGGATTCTGTAAATGCTAAAAAAAAATTTTTTTAGGAAAATTATGTAGATTGTTTATTTAATCAATGTTTTTATGGATATTAAAACAATTTGAATTATTATTTTATTTAAATTAGAATTATTATTCAAACTTTGCTATTAAAAGCAAAATGAGTTAAATTTTATAAAAACCAAAAATGTTTTTAAAATTTTTAAATAAGTTTGGAACCAGATGTGTTGGAAGTTACAAGAAATTTTGGAAAACTGATGAATATAAATAACATAGCAGCAGCGAACTTCTATTTTTAATATTTTTTTGTTGTTTAAGACTACTGTTGTCCCAGTGCTAGCAACACATATAATATCCTATTTGATAAATCTTTTTATAATTTTATATGTAAAAAAATTGTTTTAGGATTAAACAAAATATTTTTAAATTAATATTTTAAGTCTATAAACATTTTAATAATATAAATATTTTTGATAATGAATTTTTAAATATTATTATTCAGATTATTCATTATATTTTAATTTTTAAACAGGCCAACTCATGTATTGGATTGTTCAATGTGCTGAGGAAAGGGAAAAAAAATCGTTTATACTGATAGATAAATCTGCCCAAAGACATAAAGTAAGTAAATTTTTACTTAAATTTATATTTTTGCTGAAAATATATTTTACAAAAATTAATTACAATATGATTTAAATAGGCAAAAGAACAAAAAAATTTTTCTTTTGTTTTATTATTTATATTCTCTAAGTATGAATAATTCTGTTTTTGTCTATAAAGGTTAAAAATATTTTCTTTTTATGTTTTTTTTTATCATAAGTAAATTAACATTTGTGTTGTATTTATTGTACCAGAAAAGTTACATTTATTTATGACTGCATAATGCAGCAACTTGTCTTATCTGTTAGTGCATTATTTGGCACATTCTATAATTCAGCACAATCGAGCCTTCATATGCATTCGGAGTTAGTTGATTTACCTCCATGTGGTGACACAAGGCTGCTTGCATTTTCGCTCAGTGTTCAACGTAACTATCAATTTTGGTTTCAGTACAATGTTTATCAGGTTATATGTTACATTTTCACAGTATTACACTGTAGATATGCACTGCTAGATATTTATACTGCCTACACTTGTTCAGAACATTAATTTTTTTTTTTAGTTTTTATCTAGAGTACTTTATTTTGAATATCCCCTTAAAACTATATTAAAACTTAGTAACCCAGCAAAACAGTTAATCTAGCATGACTATAGTCCTGAATGAACTGCATTAAAGAGAAGTTACTATAATACAAATTTCAAGTTAAAAATTTTAATGTTATTCAATTGACAGCATTGGAAAATGCACTAAAATTCATCCCTTGCTACATTCTTCTACAAAAACGACAAATTTCACCAAAAATGAGGTATTGCCTTATTTCCTATGATTTCCGTATTTATTAACTCTGGGATAAAAGTGAGAAATATGAAAACCCGGAATATGAATGAGCCAATCCTTAGCCTTTGTTTGAGATCGCCAATAGAGGGGGACAAGATTTAACGAATGGAGTAAGAGTTCTGCTATTATGACGTTTTAGCCAGCGATAGATTTATTGGTTATGTCAACAACAACATTCGTCATGTATTTATTTCCATCTTCATATTAGTAATGGGCGATTCGAAACATTTTAATGATACGAACAGTTTGAAAAAATTTTAAGTGATTCGAGTCAAACATTTCATTCTATGGGCCTGGCCGAGTGGCTAGCGCTCTGACGCTCGGTACCACAGGTTTCACGTTAGAGTCCCGGCGGTGCCATGGATGTTTGTAGTGGTTCGGAATCCACTTTAAACCGTGAGGTCCCGGTCCCAAATAGGATCGTAAAGCGTTGTGGGGGCATTGTTCTCTGCATGCATGGCTTATCTTCCAAGTTACAGCGCTCCCTGGGTAATGCAAAGTGAGTAACGTCTGTGCAGCGCTTGCCTTAAGGCATCCAAGACCAAGATGTCTAAGTGTTTGCCAGCTGCATTGGAAAAAAAAAAATTCATTCTATATCATGGTGTCATCTATTTTTTTATAGGAACAAATAGGATAAATAACTTTATGAACGTTGCTAAATGTTTCTACAATAACTATTTCAAATACATTTATTAAAAATTAATTTCAAATTTTATTAATATTTACATTTATAAATTCTTCACTACT
This sequence comes from Caerostris extrusa, assembly GCA_021605095.1. Lineage (NCBI taxonomy): Eukaryota > Metazoa > Arthropoda > Arachnida > Araneae > Araneidae > Caerostris > Caerostris extrusa. The sequence continues at coordinate 41,902 of BPLR01020976.1, forward strand.
ATACATAATTCTTCCTTTTTGCTCTCTTAAATTTTTGAATTTCTGATAATTGCAGAATTTTTTTCTTTATAACTAATATACTTCATTTGCCCTCTTTTATTTATTATCTTGTTAAATTTTTAAATTTTAAAATAATTTTATTTTTAATAAAAATTTACAAATTAATGTAATTTGTGATTTGCTTTTCTTTATTTTTCATTTATTACTTTTTGAATGAAAATGCTAGGTTTTTTTTTTTTTTTTTTTTTTTTTTAATTTTTACATTAAATTCATTTTTAATTATTAAAAGTTCTATTCAAATAAAAATTTTACAAAAGTTGCAAACAAAAAAAAAAATTCATGATAAAGATTTTATGAAATAGAGTAGATACCGTAGTAAAAAAGGTAATATTTAACAAAGAGAGTAAGTGATTATTAATTCTTAAATTTGATTCATGAGATTGCTTTGTGTTCTAATATGCTTTTACTTATGAAAATAATTACATTAATAAAAAATAAATATGAATTTGAATCTTAATTGTTCCTAGATATCTCGCTCAAAAGCAATTTTAAGAAACCATTTTCTGGACTGAAAAATTGAAGTATTACAATTGTGTCTTAAGTTTAATAAAACACCAATGTCTTGAATGGAACCATTCATGATATAAAAAATAACATGCTCAAAATTTTAATATAATTTTTTATCTTTAAATTTGTTTCTTAGATATCCTTTTCCCTTTCTATTTATAAATGCTTATTTTTTCCTATGTTTTCATTCTATATTTTATACAAATTACATTTATATAAATATGCTGTCTGCGTTTCTTCATCTGGGAATTTATTATCGTAGTGCTAATTTTTTTATTTTGTGCAATAATAAAATTTGTTCTTTGCTTGTTAGTCAAAGATCATTACTTTCTCAATTTAGCAGATTATTATTTTTTTTCCTTACATATTTTTTTCATCTACTATTGCCCTTCTTCTACACATTAATAGCTGCTATATCAGGCACAAACAGTATAATTGCAAAGTTAATCAAATGTTTTTATATAATATTAAAATGAAAAGGTTCAGCATATTTATCATAACCTCCTTTCTTAGTATTTCTTATATATATATATATATATATATATAGTGAGTGTAAAAAGTATTTGTACAGTACGACAATTGATTTAAAAAGAGATCCGTTCATAAAAATTATAAACATAAATTCCATTTTAATTAATTATAAATATATAATAGAACATATTTTCACTAGTTTCATGTGAAATTGACACAAAAATAATTTTTACATGAATAAATATTTACAAAACCGAAACAATCACACATCTTGTGGTGTAAAAGTATTACGTACATCAGGCATATATTGGCCAATACAATCATAATATTTCAGCTAATACCTTGTAGGTTATCCTTCAGCTCGAATAACTGCCTTGAGTCTCTTTGGCATCGATTCCACCAATTTTGCTGTTATTGAGCTAGATACTTGACGTCCCATTCTTGATTAAGAGCTGATTCCAAATCATTTTTATTAGAAATATGTCTGGATCTAATATTTTATCAAGAACGTCCCATAAATTCTCGATGGGGTTGAGGTCCGGCGATTGAGGAGGAAATTTCATGAACTTTGGGGTATTATATAGTATCCAGAGCCTTGGGTTTCGGCTGTGTGCTTGGGGTCGTTATCATGCATGAAAACGTAATCACCATTCAAGCCCATTTTTGTTGCACTAGGTCCTAAATTATTTTTAAAGTGTCAATATAAAGTTGATGATTCATAATGCCTTTAATAAAGACTAATTTGCCCACCCCAGAAGCACTCATACAACCCCAAACAAGCAGACTTCCATCCCCATGTTTCCACTGTTGCCACTAAATTCTTAGGATGCATTTCTGTATTGCGCTTTCTCCATACCATTCGTCTCCGTCCGATCCAAATATGTTGTATTTACTTTCGTCTGTAAAAGATAATCTTTTCCAGAAATCTGGACTTTCATTAACATATTGCTTGGAAAGACAATCGCAGCTTCCGATTCTTCTCACTAACAAAGAATTTTCGTCGCAACACGGCCATGGAAACCTTCATTTCTGCATGCATTTCGAACAGTACTAATGGAGACTGCTGTTCCCATGTTCTTTAGTTCTGATGTTAATGTAGGAGCACTTATTTTGGGATCCTTCTTTAATGAACGTACCAGAAACCGTCTATCAGATGATATCAATAGACATGGTCGCCCAGTACGAGAACTGTTTTGAACCTTTCCAGTGGCAACAAACTTTTTATGATTGACTGCACAGTTGAACGGGTCTACCGACCAGATCAGAAATCTTGTTGTACGATTTACCATTTTTTACGGAGCTTTAAAATCAGTTCTCTTTTCGGAAACACTTGTCTCTTTACTTTTACAACCCATTACAGAATTTCTGGTTTCTCACTACATTAAAATTTCCACTGAAGAACCTTTTAAGTAACTTACAAGATGACGTCAATTAACTACATCATAATGGCTAAACCAATCACAAAATAACTAAAAATATTGCATTTCTTTTAGTGTACGAATACTTTTACACCACAAGATGTTGGATTGTTTCAGTTTTATAAATATTTATTCATGTATAGTATATTTTGTGTCAATTTTCACATGAAACTAGTGAAAATATAACATATTTTCACTAGTTTCATGTGAAATTGACACAATATATAATATATATTTATAATTAATTAAAATGGAATTTATGTTAATATATTTTTTGAACGGATCTCTTTTAAATCAATTGTCGTACTGTGTACAAAAAATGCTAACACTCACTGTTTATATGGGGATGCAAAGTAATATCAATATCTAGCCTTTATTTCTGCAGCCATTGAACATCAACATATACTTCCAATTGCAAAAATGTTTCAAAGGATGTTAGCATTCATGATTTGGCATTTTTTGTTTAAAATTTAAATATTAATGAAAGTATGAAAGCTAACTTTTTATACATTCCCTTGGTCCCTTTACTTATACAAAATATAACTTTACGCTCATCGTGGATAAATGTAACACAAAAGACACAAAAATATTTGCTGCTTTATGCCCTCCGCATAATGCAGCAAAATCCTTTGTGTATCTAGATAGGGAATTAGCCCAACAGATGATCAGATATGGTGGTGGCCACCACTTGCGCAGAATTTGATTCCATGGATTTTTATCTCTGGAGTTATATCAAGGATCAGGTCTATTCGATTGAACCCACCTCTTTGGATAATCTTAAACAGTGTATCATCCTTGTTTTTCGCACAGAGTTATATATGAGCGAGCCTCCAACTCATCCAAGACTCAATACTGTCAAACATTCAATTATGCATTGCTACCAATGGCCCCTAGTATACATTTGAGCAGTATTTCATGTAGATTCCACCAAATTATATATGGTTTTTCACTAGGTACTTCTTATATGAGCTTGTACACATGCTTTATGATGTTAAGAAATGTATGCGTATCTTTGATTTGAATGAAATGTGTCTTAACATCATGAGGATTTTTTTATTTTCAGATATCGATTCTACATAATTCAACAAAGGTGTCTACCTCACTTCAGAGTTTGATTTCCAAACTTTTAGTGTGGAAGCAAAGCACTGTTACAATATTTTATTATGTCAATTTTACTATAATTCCTCAACTATAAAATGATTACTACTCATTTTATGGTCGAGGAAACCCTCTCATCTTTGGGGGCATTTTGCCCTGATTTCAATCTTTAAAAAAAAAAAATTATCTTTATTTATTTTATCTTATTTGATAAAAATCTTAAAATTTCCGCCTTAATTATGTGCTGAATCAAAAAAATTTTTTTGATTCATTATAATTGGACTCTCGGTACGAATGGAAAATCTTTAAATTTTGATATAGAACATCTCTGTCAATTTTGTCAGAGTCAAACACATTGTGCTGTTACATTTGTTAAAAGTGTAAAGTTATACTAAATATAATTATAAGGATGAAGATATTGTATAAAAAAGTCAGACTTTGTACTTTCGTTCACTATTGCTTTTTTTTTAAATATTAAAAATATCAAATCATGATTGCTTAATTTCACTTATAAAGCACACTCAAAATTTCTTTATGAAATATAAATTTGCATTTTGATAGCTGCATCGTGAAATTCAGTGTTAAATCAGAAAATGTTTAAATATAATTCATATTTTGGGACCCAGGCGTATTCTTTTTGATCTCTATTAATGACCTCACATATTACCAAAGCTTACCACACAAAATAAACAGATGTTTCTGTGTACATTTTTTGTACTTTTTGGTGATGATTTCTCTTGGAAAGACGTTATGTCATTAAATAATAGAGCTGCGCATAAAAGTATCTGTGTTTATTTTAATTGTTATTATTTGCTATAAGAGTGAAATAATGCTTTCAAGTTGAAAAGATTCTGATCTTCAAATTGAAAGGATAAAGCACGATATTCTACATCTAGGTAAAAACATCGTAAAAAAGTAGATTTAACGTAAAAATTTTATTATTTTTAAATATATATTCATGGATTTTTAAGTCATTGTTTAAATTTCTCTATGTAAAACAGTTCAAATCAAATAAGGGATTTCTTTTTCATATAAATAATTTAGGGATGTGGGTATAATAACCAGGCTCTGCAGATTACAAATACATAGCAATATAAAAGTGCAGTACATGTGTTTATTTCTGTTATATGTATATAAATTTAAGCCTCTCATTCAGCTTTGTAAATTGTTTTCGAGAGTTGGAGCTTAGATTTCTTTTCATGTCATTTTGTGTTTTCTACAGTCTATCATTGAAATATTACATTTTTATCCTCAATTTCAATCATATACATTTTTAGCTCATTTCTATTTTGTCAGTGATTTAAAAATAGTTGTATTAGCATCAAAAGAAACACTTTTAATTGATATATTATTAAACAAGGTGGGAATTTCCCAATCAAAATTATTTAAATATGGTATAATCTATTGAGGTGGCATAAGCTTTATAATTGGCTTATGTTTTTTTCTGGAACACTTATTTAATTATGCATTGTTTTGGTAAAAAAAAATAACTAAAATTAGAACTAAATTACTTTAAAAATGTAAAAGTTTATTCAAACTTTTCCTAATAATGAGTTGAACATCTATTAACTCAATTCTATTTTTCTATAAATATTATTTCGTTTAGACTGCATTTTTTTTGAAAGAAACAAAGCACAGTATCCAAGAATTTTTGAAAAACCAATGCCTTCGTAACAAATAAAAATTACATAAGTCCATATATTTAATGATGAAAGCCTCTAAGACAGGAGGCTTAAGTCAATGGACTCCTATTCATGAATAGCTATATTAATAAAAACCCATAAATGTTTGCTAAATTTTTCCATGTCTCAAATTAGATCCAGAATTAAAAACAATGAATTTAGTTTTCACTCTGAAAATGTATATTTATTCGCCAAATAATTTATTAAATTCGAAGCTCTTGCTCTCTTTGAACTTCCTAAAATGATTAATATTTGTTTATTGTGATGTCAGAGGGGCATAACGTTATCACAGAAGATGAACATTTCGAGCTAACTAAAAATGTTTGAAATTTGCAAATTGCATTTACAGGCAAAGTCTTCACTTGGAGAACCATAGCTGAAATTATTAAAAAGCATCGTAATTTGATTATCATAATAGTGATCTCAATAATCAAAGTATGCTTTTATTAAGGATGAAGGGGATATAGGATTGTTTTTGAAATTGCTGCAGCATATGAAATATAAACATTTCTAATTTTTCATTAATTTTGTTTCGTTTATCAGGTAAATCTAGCATTAAGAACAGAAGCGATAAGTAAATAAACATTAAATAAATCTTTTATTAGAATTGGGATGACAGTTTTATCTTTGTCATTATTATTTTTACTTTAATCTATTATAAATTAGAGCTTGATTGATTACTAGTTTTTTTTATGGAATGATTGGATACAAAATAATAGTTGGATATGTTTTATTATATGATTTTTTTGTCTTGCGTTTCAGTTGTATCATTTTTGAGCTCATTGGGATTATAAGAAGTGCATTCTCATTACTACAAACACAGCTATTTATGTTGATAAATTTTATAATATATATGAGATCCATTGTTTTTGTTTTTCGTTTTGATTCATGCCCATTACTTTAGAAACCATAACTTATATTTCTAATGTTTTCAACTCTTGAATTTTTTTTTTTTTTATTATTATTACATTAGTTTAACAAATTCAATGTCTTATGGGAGCTCTTTTAACTGTGAAGTAAGAGAAGGTATCACAGAATGATATCATCTATAAACTCTCTGTCTCCAGGAATAGCAATTTTCTATTCATTTAATTCACTGTTCTTTTTCTCAATTATTAAATAAAAATGATCTAAAAGAAGGAGGCTAACGTAATGTATTTTCTGGTTTAATTCCCAATCTGATTTAACCATACCAGATGATTCTTTAATAGTAATGAGTTTTCTAGATTAAATGTACATAGAATTCAGTGTAGGAAAAAAAATTCAAAATAAATTATTTAAAAAATTAAATTATTTTTAGTGTACATAAAACTTCGCAAAAGGCAGCCTTAATTATTATAACAAACCTAATCCCATAAAGCTTTGGTACAAAACGAGGCATCATTAGCTTCAAGCTACCTTACTCAATAATGCTTAGAATGGAATAAATCGAATTATAGTATAGTGGCCATTCGGTAATCAAATTATCATTTTGTTGTTTCAAATTATTACACTTGCTTAGTTAAAATCCGATATCAATATATTTTTCTTCTAACTAAAAAATTGGGGATTTGATTCAGTATATCAGCTGTTAAATTGATTCTAAATAAAATCTTTGAAACTACCAAAATTTATTTTAATTTACATTATAATTTTTCATATATCCTTTTTTATAAAAGAATGATGATAAGAATCTACATCTCTAATGCTTTTGTCCTCAAATAATTAAGGCATATTGCTTAGGTTCTGAAAAGATCATCATCAGTGGGCCTCATTTGTTGCAGGGATGAGGTTTGCCAAAGAAGCTGTTTCTGGCACACTCAGTTGCGTTGGCTGATACTAAGCTGGAAATCTTTTCAATGATTTTACTCTTACTTCCATGAATCTTTTGCTGATTATTTGAAAAACTTGTGAAATAAATTTGTATTTTTATTGAACTCACTTTCTAATTTTCCTAGATAGGACTGTACTCATGAGAATAATTTTTCCCGGCTTTCAAGGGAATAGTATAGTAATTTAAAATATCATTCTGGATTGAAACACAAAGTCATATGTCTCTGGTGCATGGGACAAACAAATAAAATTTGTTGTGGAAGGTGTAAATCCATTTGTGGAGAAAAGAATGGGGTACTTGGCAGGGATGCTGATGAGATAATTACTAAGAAACGTTTTGAGAAAGGTTCAACTCCAATTCATTATTTTAATTTTTCAAAAGCTTTTCTTTTAATTATTAATGTAAATTAAAATTTTTTATTTAGCAATAATATGAC
>BPLR01020977.1:0-33889 GCA_021605095.1 Caerostris extrusa
CACTTACGGGCGTGAAACGCTATTGAACGACATCCACATTGTGGCCCTAGCACGTTAATTTCTCCCCATATGGGCACGTTGTATATCGGCACTTGCGCGATCGGGACTAGGCGAACGCATGCCCATAACTTCTACAAATAATTTCTCACAGACACGCGGTTGGTGCCTATAGATTCGTGGCGTTGTATTACATCCTCTGGAAGCGACAAATAAATTATTCCTATGCAACTTTTTGTGTTTCGGCCAAATGCAGTTTTTGGCCAAATTCGCACCTGAATCTGGCCATAACGCGACAAATTGAGGTCGCACGCAAAAACGCAGATAGCCGATCGCAATGTATTCATCCGACGCACCTATGTACCAAATTGCAGCCAAATCGGTCGCAATTTACTCTCAAAAACGCTAAAACACGCGATCGGGACTAGGCGAACGCATGCCCATAACTTCTACAAATAATTTCTCACAGACACGCGGTTGGTGCCTATAGATTCGTGGCGTTGTATTACATCCTCTGGAAGCGACAAATAAATTATTCCTATGCAACTTTTTGTGTTTCGGCCAAATGCAGTTTTTGGCCAAATTCGCACCTGAATCTGGCCATAACGCGACAAATTGAGGTCGCACGCAAAAACGCAGATAGCCGATCGCAATGTATTCATCCGACGCACCTATGTACCAAATTGCAGCCAAATCGGTCGCAATTTACTCTCAAAGCTAAAACACGCTTAAAACAGCTCGCAGAGCCCCCAGAGCGTCGATTTGTGACTTAAACGCATACTTGCGAATATCTACCGAAATAAATTTGCTAGGGCAATTATTTTAAGGGGGTCACTTAGGGGCGTGAAACGCTATTGAACGACATCCACATTGTGGCCCTAGCACGTTAATTTCTCCCCATATGGGCAAGGGGTATGTGGGGAAATGCGCGATCCGGACTAGGCGAACGCATGCCCATAACTTCTACAAATAATTTCTCACAGACACGCGGTTGGTGCCTATAGATTCGTGGCGTTGTATTACATCCTCTGGAAGCGACAAATAAATTATTCCTATGCAACTTTTTGTGTTTCGGCCAAATGCAGTTTTTGGCCAAATTCGCACCTGAATCTGGCCATAACGCGACAAATTGAGGTCGCACGCAAAAACGCAGATAGCCGATCGCAATGTATTCATCCGACGCACCTATGTACCAAATTGCAGCCGAATCGGTCGCAATTTACTCTCAAAAACGCTAAAACACGCTTAAAACAGCTCGGAGAGCTCCCACAGCGCGTATTTGTGACTTAAACGCATACTTGCGAATATCTACCGAAATAAATTTGCTAGGGCAATTCTTTTAAGGGGGTCACTTACGGGCGTGAAACGCTATTGAACGACATCCACATTGTGGCCCTAGCACGTTAATTTCTCCCCATATGGGCACGTTGTATATCGGCACTTGCGCGATCGGGACTAGGCGAACGCATGCCCATAACTTCTACAAATAATTTCTCACAGACACGCGGTTGGTGCCTATAGATTCGTGGCGTTGTATTACATCCTCTGGAAGCGACAAATAAATTATTCCTATGCAACTTTTTGTGTTTCGGCCAAATGCAGTTTTTGGCCAAATTCGCACCTGAATCTGGCCATAACGCGACAAATTGAGGTCGCACGCAAAAACGCAGATAGCCGATCGCAATGTATTCATCCGACGCACCTATGTACCAAATTGCAGCCAAATCGGTCGCAATTTACTCTCAAAAACGCTAAAACACGCTTAAAACAGCTCGCAGAGCCCCCAGAGCGTCGATTTGTGACTTAAACGCATACTTGCGAATATCTACCGAAATAAATTTGCTAGGGCAATTATTTTAAGGGGGTCACTTAGGGGCGTGAAACGCTATTGAACGACATCCACATTGTGGCCCTAGCACGTTAATTTCTCCCCATATGGGCAAGGGGTATGTGGGGAAATGCGCGATCCGGACTAGGCGAACGCATGCCCATAACTTCTACAAATAATTTCTCACAGACACGCGGTTGGTGCCTATAGATTCGTGGCGTTGTATTACATCCTCTGGAAGCGACAAATAAATTATTCCTATGCAACTTTTTGTGTTTCGGCCAAATGCAGTTTTTGGCCAAATTCGCACCTGAATCTGGCCATAACGCGACAAATTGAGGTCGCACGCAAAAACGCAGATAGCCGATCGCAATGTATTCATCCGACGCACCTATGTACCAAATTGCAGCCGAATCGGTCGCAATTTACTCTCAAAAACGCTAAAACACGCTTAAAACAGCTCGGAGAGCTCCCACAGCGCGTATTTGTGACTTAAACGCATACTTGCGAATATCTACCGAAATAAATTTGCTAGGGCAATTCTTTTAAGGGGGTCACTTACGGGCGTGAAACGCTATTGAACGACATCCACATTGTGGCCCTAGCACGTTAATTTCTCCCCATATGGGCACGTTGTATATCGGCACTTGCGCGATCGGGACTAGGCGAACGCATGCCCATAACTTCTACAAATAATTTCTCACAGACACGCGGTTGGTGCCTATAGATTCGTGGCGTTGTATTACATCCTCTGGAAGCGACAAATAAATTATTCCTATGCAACTTTTTTTGTGTTTCGGCCAAATGCAGTTTTTGGCCAAATTCGCACCTGAATCTGGCCATAACGCGACAAATTGAGGTCGCACGCAAAAACGCAGATAGCCGATCGCAATGTATTCATCCGACGCACCTATGTACCAAATTGCAGCCGAATCGGTCGCAATTTACTCTCAAAAACGCTAAAACACGCTTAAAACAGCTCGGAGAGCTCCCACAGCGCGTATTTGTGACTTAAACGCATACTTGCGAATATCTACCGAAATAAATTTGCTAGGGCAATTCTTTTAAGGGGGTCACTTACGGGCGTGAAACGCTATTGAACGACATCCACATTGTGGCCCTAGCACGTTAATTTCTCCCCATATGGGCACGTTGTATATCGGCACTTGCGCGATCGGGACTAGGCGAACGCATGCCCATAACTTCTACAAATAATTTCTCACAGACACGCGGTTGGTGCCTATAGATTCGTGGCGTTGTATTACATCCTCTGGAAGCGACAAATAAATTATTCCTATGCAACTTTTTGTGTTTCGGCCAAATGCAGTTTTTGGCCAAATTCGCACCTGAATCTGGCCATAACGCGACAAATTGAGGTCGCACGCAAAAACGCAGATAGCCGATCGCAATGTATTCATCCGACGCACCTATGTACCAAATTGCAGCCAAATCGGTCGCAATTTACTCTCAAAAACGCTAAAACACGCTTAAAACAGCTCGCAGAGCCCCCAGAGCGTCGATTTGTGACTTAAACGCATACTTGCGAATATCTACCGAAATAAATTTGCTAGGGCAATTATTTTAAGGGGGTCACTTAGGGGCGTGAAACGCTATTGAACGACATCCACATTGTGGCCCTAGCACGTTAATTTCTCCCCATATGGGCAAGGGGTATGTGGGGAAATGCGCGATCCGGACTAGGCGAACGCATGCCCATAACTTCTACAAATAATTTCTCACAGACACGCGGTTGGTGCCTATAGATTCGTGGCGTTGTATTACATCCTCTGGAAGCGACAAATAAATTATTCCTATGCAACTTTTTGTGTTTCGGCCAAATGCAGTTTTTGGCCAAATTCGCACCTGAATCTGGCCATAACGCGACAAATTGAGGTCGCACGCACGCAAAAACGCAGATAGCCGATCGCAATGTATTCATCCGACGCACCTATGTACCAAATTGCAGCCGAATCGGTCGCAATTTACTCTCAAAAACGCTAAAACACGCTTAAAACAGCTCGGAGAGCTCCCACAGCGCGTATTTGTGACTTAAACGCATACTTGCGAATATCTACCGAAATAAATTTGCTAGGGCAATTCTTTTAAGGGGGTCACTTACGGGCGTGAAACGCTATTGAACGACATCCACATTGTGGCCCTAGCACGTTAATTTCTCCCCATATGGGCACGTTGTATATCGGCACTTGCGCGATCGGGACTAGGCGAACGCATGCCCATAACTTCTACAAATAATTTCTCACAGACACGCGGTTGGTGCCTATAGATTCGTGGCGTTGTATTACATCCTCTGGAAGCGACAAATAAATTATTCCTATGCAACTTTTTGTGTTTCGGCCAAATGCAGTTTTTGGCCAAATTCGCACCTGAATCTGGCCATAACGCGACAAATTGAGGTCGCACGCAAAAACGCAGATAGCCGATCGCAATGTATTCATCCGACGCACCTATGTACCAAATTGCAGCCAAATCGGTCGCAATTTACTCTCAAAAACGCTAAAACACGCTTAAAACAGCTCGCAGAGCCCCCAGAGCGTCGATTTGTGACTTAAACGCATACTTGCGAATATCTACCGAAATAAATTTGCTAGGGCAATTCTTTTAAGGGGGTCACTTAGGGGCGTGAAACGCTATTGAACGACATCCACATTGTGGCCCTAGCACGTTAATTTCTCCCCATATGGGCAAGGGGTATGTGGGGAAATGCGCGATGCGGACTAGGCGAACGCATGCCCATAACTTCTACAAATAATTTCTCACAGACACGCGGTTGGTGCCTATAGATTCGTGGCGTTGTATTACATCCTCTGGAAGCGACAAATAAATTATTCCTATGCAACTTTTTGTGTTTCGGCCAAATGCAGTTTTTGGCCAAATTCGCACCTGAATCTGGCCATAACGCGACAAATTGAGGTCGCACGCAAAAACGCAGATAGCCGATCGCAATGTATTCATCCGACGCACCTATGTACCAAATTGCAGCCAAATCGGTCGCAATTTACTCTCAAAAACGCTAAAACACGCTTAAAACAGCTCGCAGAGCCCCCAGAGCGTCGATTTGTGACTTAAACGCATACTTGCGAATATCTACCGAAATAAATTTGCTAGGGCAATTCTTTTAAGGGGGTCACTTAGGGGCGTGAAACGCTATTGAACGACATCCACATTGTGGCCCTAGCACGTTAATTTCTCCCCATATGGGCAAGGGGTATATCGGGAAATGCGCGATCGGACTAGGCGAACGCATGCCCATAACTTCTACAAATAATTTCTCACAGACACGCGGTTGGTGCCTATAGATTCGTGGCGTTGTATTACATCCTCTGGAAGCGACAAATAAATTATTCCTATGCAACTTTTTGTGTTTCGGCCAAATGCAGTTTTTGGCCAAATTCGCACCTGAATCTGGCCATAACGCGACAAATTGAGGTCGCACGCAAAAACGCAGATAGCCGATCGCAATGTATTCATCCGACGCACCTATGTACCAAATTGCAGCCAAATCGGTCGCAATTTACTCTCAAAAACGCTAAAACACGCTTAAAACAGCTCGCAGAGCCCCCAGAGCGTCGATTTGTGACTTAAACGCATACTTGCGAATATCTACCGAAATAAATTTGCTAGGGCAATTCTTTTAAGGGGGTCACTTAGGGGCGTGAAACGCTATTGAACGACATCCACATTGTGGCCCTAGCACGTTAATTTCTCCCCATATGGGCACGTTGTATATCGGCAAATGCGCGATCGGACTAGGCGAACGCATGCCCATAACTTCTACAAATAATTTCTCACAGACACGCGGTTGGTGCCTATAGATTCGTGGCGTTGTATTACATCCTCTGGAAGCGACAAATAAATTATTCCTATGCAACTTTTTGTTTCGGCCAAATGCAGTTTTTGGCCAAATTCGCACCTGAATCTGGCCATAACGCGACAAATTGAGGTCGCACGCAAAAACGCAGATAGCCGATCGCAATGTATTCATCCGACGCACCTATGTACCAAATTGCAGCCAAATCGGTCGCAATTTACTCTCAAAAACGCTAAAACACGCTTAAAACAGCTCGGAGAGCCCCCAGCAGCGTATTTGTGACTTAAACGCATACTTGCGAATATCTACCGAAATAAATTTGCTAGGGCAATTCTTTTAAGGGGGTCACTTACGGGCGTGAAACGCTATTGAACGACATCCACATTGTGGCCCTAGCACGTTAATTTCTCCCCATATGGGCACGTTGTATATCGGCACTTGCGCGATCGGGACTAGGCGAACGCATGCCCATAACTTCTACAAATAATTTCTCACAGACACGCGGTTGGTGCCTATAGATTCGTGGCGTTGTATTACATCCTCTGGAAGCGACAAATAAATTATTCCTATGCAACTTTTTGTGTTTCGGCCAAATGCAGTTTTTGGCCAAATTCGCACCTGAATCTGGCCATAACGCGACAAATTGAGGTCGCACGCAAAAACGCAGATAGCCGATCGCAATGTATTCATCCGACGCACCTATGTACCAAATTGCAGCCAAATCGGTCGCAATTTACTCTCAAAAACGCTAAAACACGCTTAAAACAGCTCGCAGAGCCCCCAGAGCGTCGATTTGTGACTTAAACGCATACTTGCGAATATCTACCGAAATAAATTTGCTAGGGCAATTATTTTAAGGGGGTCACTTAGGGGCGTGAAACGCTATTGAACGACATCCACATTGTGGCCCTAGCACGTTAATTTCTCCCCATATGGGCAAGGGGTATGTGGGGAAATGCGCGATCCGGACTAGGCGAACGCATGCCCATAACTTCTACAAATAATTTCTCACAGACACGCGGTTGGTGCCTATAGATTCGTGGCGTTGTATTACATCCTCTGGAAGCGACAAATAAATTATTCCTATGCAACTTTTTGTGTTTCGGCCAAATGCAGTTTTTGGCCAAATTCGCACCTGAATCTGGCCATAACGCGACAAATTGAGGTCGCACGCAAAAACGCAGATAGCCGATCGCAATGTATTCATCCGACGCACCTATGTACCAAATTGCAGCCGAATCGGTCGCAATTTACTCTCAAAAACGCTAAAACACGCTTAAAACAGCTCGGAGAGCCCCACAGCGCGTATTTGTGACTTAAACGCATACTTGCGAATATCTACCGAAATAAATTTGCTAGGGCAATTCTTTTAAGGGGGTCACTTACGGGCGTGAAACGCTATTGAACGACACATCCACATTGTGGCCCTAGCACGTTAATTTCTCCCCATATGGGCACGTTGTATATCGGCACTTGCGCGATCGGGACTAGGCGAACGCATGCCCATAACTTCTACAAATAATTTCTCACAGACACGCGGTTGGTGCCTATAGATTCGTGGCGTTGTATTACATCCTCTGGAAGCGACAAATAAATTATTCCTATGCAACTTTTTGTGTTTCGGCCAAATGCAGTTTTTGGCCAAATTCGCACCTGAATCTGGCCATAACGCGACAAATTGAGGTCGCACGCAAAAACGCAGATAGCCGATCGCAATGTATTCATCCGACGCACCTATGTACCAAATTGCAGCCGAATCGGTCGCAATTTACTCTCAAAAACGCTAAAACACGCTTAAAACAGCTCGGAGAGCTCCCACAGCGTCGTATTTGTGACTTAAACGCATACTTGCGAATATCTACCGAAATAAATTTGCTAGGGCAATTCTTTTAAGGGGGTCACTTACGGGCGTGAAACGCTATTGAACGACATCCACATTGTGGCCCTAGCACGTTAATTTCTCCCCATATGGGCACGTTGTATATCGGCACTTGCGCGATCGGGACTAGGCGAACGCATGCCCATAACTTCTACAAATAATTTCTCACAGACACGCGGTTGTGCCTATAGATTCGTGGCGTTGTATTACATCCTCTGGAAGCGACAAATAAATTATTCCTATGCAACTTTTTGTGTTTCGGCCAAATGCAGTTTTTGGCCAAATTCGCACCTGAATCTGGCCATAACGCGACAAATTGAGGTCGCACGCAAAAACGCAGATAGCCGATCGCAATGTATTCATCCGACGCACCTATGTACCAAATTGCAGCCAAATCGGTCGCAATTTACTCTCAAAAACGCTAAAACACGCTTAAAACAGCTCGCAGAGCCCCCAGAGCGTCGATTTGTGACTTAAACGCATACTTGCGAATATCTACCGAAATAAATTTGCTAGGGCAATTATTTTAAGGGGTCACTTAGGGGCGTGAAACGCTATTGAACGACATCCACATTGTGGCCCTAGCACGTTAATTTCTCCCCATATGGGCAAGGGGTATGTGGGGAAATGCGCGATCGGACTAGGCGAACGCATGCCCATAACTTCTACAAATAATTTCTACAGACACGCGGTTGGTGCCTATAGATTCGTGGCGTTGTATTACATCCTCTGGAAGCGACAAATAAATTATTCCTATGCAACTTTTTGTGTTTCGGCCAAATGCAGTTTTTGGCCAAATTCGCACCTGAATCTGGCCATAACGCGACAAATTGAGGTCGCACGCAAAAACGCAGATAGCCGATCGCAATGTATTCATCCGACGCACCTATGTACCAAATTGCAGCCGAATCGGTCGCAATTTACTCTCAAAAACGCTAAAACACGCTTAAAACAGCTCGGAGAGCCCCACAGCGCGTATTTGTGACTTAAACGCATACTTGCGAATATCTACCGAAATAAATTTGCTAGGGCAATTCTTTTAAGGGGGTCACTTACGGGCGTGAAACGCTATTGAACGACATCCACATTGTGGCCCTAGCACGTTAATTTCTCCCCATATGGGCACGTTGTATATCGGCACTTGCGCGATCGGGACTAGGCGAACGCATGCCCATAACTTCTACAAATAATTTCTCACAGACACGCGGTTGGTGCCTATAGATTCGTGGCGTTGTATTACATCCTCTGGAAGCGACAAATAAATTATTCCTATGCAACTTTTTGTGTTTCGGCCAAATGCAGTTTTTGGCCAAATTCGCACCTGAATCTGGCCATAACGCGACAAATTGAGGTCGCACGCAAAAACGCAGATAGCCGATCGCAATGTATTCATCCGACGCACCTATGTACCAAATTGCAGCCAAATCGGTCGCAATTTACTCTCAAAAACGCTAAAACACGCTTAAAACAGCTCGCAGAGCCCCCAGAGCGTCGATTTGTGACTTAAACGCATACTTGCGAATATCTACCGAAATAAATTTGCTAGGGCAATTCTTTTAAGGGGGTCACTTAGGGGCGTGAAACGCTATTGAACGACATCCACATTGTGGCCCTAGCACGTTAATTTCTCCCCATATGGGCACGGGGTATATGGGGAAATGCGCGATCCGGACTAGGCGAACGCATGCCCATAACTTCTACAAATAATTTCTCACAGACACGCGGTTGGTGCCTATAGATTCGTGGCGTTGTATTACATCCTCTGGAAGCGACAAATAAATTATTCCTATGCAACTTTTTGTGTTTCGGCCAAATGCAGTTTTTGGCCAAATTCGCACCTGAATCTGGCCATAACGCGACAAATTGAGGTCGCACGCAAAAACGCAGATAGCCGATCGCAATGTATTCATCCGACGCACCTATGTACCAAATTGCAGCCAAATCGGTCGCAATTTACTCTCAAAAACGCTAAAACACGCTTAAAACAGCTCGGAGAGCCCCCACAGCGTCGATTTGTGACTTAAACGCATACTTGCGAATATCTACCGAAATAAATTTGCTAGGGCAATTCTTTTAAGGGGGTCACTTACGGGCGTGAAACGCTATTGAACGACATCCACATTGTGGCCCTAGCACGTTAATTTCTCCCCATATGGGCACGTTGTATATCGGCAAATGCGATCGGACTAGGCGAACGCATGCCCATAACTTCTACAAATAATTTCTCACAGACACGCGGTTGGTGCCTATAGATTCGTGGCGTTGTATTACATCCTCTGGAAGCGACAAATAAATTATTCCTATGCAACTTTTTGTGTTTCGGCCAAATGCAGTTTTTGGCCAAATTCGCACCTGAATCTGGCCATAACGCGACAAATTGAGGTCGCACGCAAAAACGCAGATAGCCGATCGCAATGTATTCATCCGACGCACCTATGTACCAAATTGCAGCCAAATCGGTCGCAATTTACTCTCAAAAACGCTAAAACACGCTTAAAACAGCTCGGAGAGCCCCAGAGCGTCGATTTGTGACTTAAACGCATACTTGCGAATATCTACCGAAATAAATTTGCTAGGGCAATTCTTTTAAGGGGGTCACTTACGGGCGTGAAACGCTATTGAACGACATCCACATTGTGGCCCTAGCACGTTAATTTCTCCCCATATGGGCACGGGGTGTCGGGAAATGCGCGATCGGACTAGGCGAACGCATGCCCATAACTTCTACAAATAATTTCTCACAGACACGCGGTTGGTGCCTATAGATTCGTGGCGTTGTATTACATCCTCTGGAAGCGACAAAAAATTATTCCTATGCAACTTTTTGTGTTACGGCCAAATGCAGTTTTTGGCCAAATTCGCACCTGAATCTGGCCATAACGCGACAAATTGAGGTCGCACGCAAAAACGCAGATAGCCGATCGCAATGTATTCATCCGACGCACCTATGTACCAAATTGCAGCCAAATCGGTCGCAATTTACTCTCAAAAACGCTAAAACACGCTTAAAACAGCTCGGAGAGCCCCCAGAGCGTCGATTTGTGACTTAAACGCATACTTGCGAATATCTACCGAAATAAATTTGCTAGGGCAATTCTTTTAAGGGGTTCACTTACGGGCGTGAAACGCTATTGAACGACATCCACATTGTGGCCCTAGCACGTTAATTTCTCCCCATATGGGCACGGGGTATATGGGGAAATGCGCGATCCGGACTAGGCGAACGCATGCCCATAACTTCTACAAATAATTTCTCACAGACACGCGGTTGGTGCCTATAGATTCGTGGCGTTGTATTACATCCTCTGGAACCGACAAAAAAATTATTCCTATGCAACTTTTTGTGTTACGGCCAAATGCAGTTTTCGGCCAAATTCGCACCTGAATCTGGCCATAACGGGACAAATTGAGGTCGCACGCAAAAATGCTGATAGCCGATCACAATGTATTCATCCGAGGCACTTAAGTTCCAAATTGCAGCCAAATCGGTCGCAATTTACTCTCAAAAACGCTAAAACTCGCTTAAAACAGCTCGGAGAGCTCCCAGAGCGTGGATTTGTGACTTAAACGCATACTTGCGAATATCTATCGAAATAAATTTGCTAGGCCAATTCTTTTAAGGGGTTCACTTACGGGCGTGAAACGCTATTTAACGACATCCACATTGTGGCCCTAGCACGTTAATTTCTCCCCATATGGACACGGGGTATATGGGGAAATGCGCGATCCGGACTAGGCGAACGCATGCCCATAACTTCTACAAATAATTTCTCACAGACACGCGGTTGGTGCCTATAGATTCGTGGCGTTGTATTACATCCTCTGGAACCGACAAAAAAAAAAATTATTCCTATGCAACTTTTTGTGTTACGGCCAAATCCAGTTTTCGGCCAAATTCGCAACTGAATCTGGCCATAACGGGACAAATTGAGGTCGCACGCAAAAATGCTGATAGCCGATCACAATGTATTCATCCGAGGCACTTAAGTTCCAAATTGCAGCCAAATCGGTCGCAATTTACTCTCAAAAACGCTAAAACTCGCTTAAAACAGCTCGGAGAGCTCCCAGAGCGTGGATTTGTGACTTAAACGCATACTTGCGAATATCTATCGAAATAAATTTGCTAGGCCAATTCTTTTAAGGGGTTCACTTACGGGCGTGAAACGCTATTTAACGACATCCCATTGTGGCCCTAGCACGTTAATTTCTCCCCATATGGACACGGGGTATATGGGGAAATGCGCGATCCGGACTAGGCGAACGCATGCCCATAACTTCTACAAATAATTTCTCACAGACACGCGGTTGGTGCCTATAGATTCGTGGCGTTGTATTACATCCTCTGGAACCGACAAAAAAATTATTCCTATGCAACTTTTTGTGTTACGGCCAAATCCAGTTTTCGGCCAAATTCGCAACTGAATCTGGCCATAACGGGACAAATTGAGGTCGCACGCAAAAATGCTGATAGCCGATCACAATGTATTCATCCGAGGCACTTAAGTTCCAAATTGCAGCCAAATCGGTCGCAATTTACTCTCAAAAACGCTAAAACTCGCTTAAAACAGCTCGGAGAGCTCCCAGAGCGTGGATTTGTGACTTAAACGCATACTTGCGAATATCTATCGAAATAAATTTGCTAGGCCAATTCTTTTAAGGGGTTCACTTACGGGCGTGAAACTATTTAACGACATCCACATTGTGGCCCTAGCACGTTAATTTCTCCCCATATGGACACGGGGTATATGGGGAAATGCGCGATCCGGACTAGGCGAACGCATGCCCATAACTTCTACAAATAATTTCTCACAGACACGCGGTTGGTGCCTATAGATTCGTGGCGTTGTATTACATCCTCTGGAACCGACAAAAAAATTATTCCTATGCAACTTTTTGTGTTACGGCCAAATCCAGTTTTCGGCCAAATTCGCAACTGAATCTGGCCATAACGGGACAAATTGAGGTCGCACGCAAAAATGCTGATAGCCGATCACAATGTATTCATCCGAGGCACTTAAGTTCCAAATTGCAGCCAAATCGGTCGCAATTTACTCTCAAAAACGCTAAAACTCGCTTAAAACAGCTCGGAGAGCTCCCAGAGCGTGGATTTGTGACTTAAACGCATACTTGCGAATATCTATCGAAATAAATTTGCTAGGCCAATTCTTTTAAGGGGGTTCACTTACGGGCGTGAAACGCTATTTAACGACATCCACATTGTGGCCCTAGCACCTTAATTTCTCCCCATATGGACACGGGGTATATGGGGAAATGCGCGATCCGGACTAGGCGAACGCATGCCCATAACTTCTACAAATAATTTCTCACAGACACGCGGTTGGTGCCTATAGATTCGTGGCGTTGTATTACATCCTCTGGAACCGACAAAAAAATTATTCCTATGCAACTTTTTGTGTTACGGCCAAATCCAGTTTTCGGCCAAATTCGCAACTGAATCTGGCCATAACGGGACAAATTGAGGTCGCACGCAAAAATGCTGATAGCCGATCACAATGTATTCATCCGAGGCACTTAAGTTCCAAATTGCAGCCAAATCGGTCGCAATTTACTCTCAAAAACGCTAAAACTCGCTTAAAACAGCTCGGAGAGCTCCCAGAGCGTGGATTTGTGACTTAAACGCATACTTGCGAATATCTATCGAAATAAATTTGCTAGGCCAATTCTTTTAAGGGGTTCACTTACGGGCGTGAAACGCTATTTAACGACATCCACATTGTGGCCCTAGCACCTTAATTTCTCCCCATATGGACACGGGGTATATGGGGAAATGCGCGATCCGGACTAGGCGAACGCATGCCCATAACTTCTACAAATAATTTCTCACAGACACGCGGTTGGTGCCTATAGATTCGTGGCGTTGTATTACATCCTCTGGAACCGACAAAAAAATTATTCCTATGCAACTTTTTGTGTTACGGCCAAATCCAGTTTTCGGCCAAATTCGCAACTGAATCTGGCCATTATAATTTTTTATTTTATAAGATTGCTATTATGCGTTTTGTTCTTACAATAAATTCTAAATTTTACGAATAACCTGTATATGCGTCCAATCTACATTATTTATATTTATATACTTTTACATTGCTGCGAAATGAATGCTACATTTTTCTAAATAGTGTCTGTGTTAGTTCAATAAATTTAGAATGCTGAAGTGATAAAACTTACATTTGTTTTATTATGCGTAGCAGAAAAAAACCTTAACTAAATGTAATTTTTTTATTACAATTTTTTATTTGAATTTAATTTCTTGCACTTTTTATAAGAAATATAGGCAATGTGGAGGTGAGTTCAGAATGATTTATATAATTTTAATTACTAATACATTATTAAAATTGATTATAAAAATTTCTTTTGTATTAAATAAACCATAAAATAAAATTATTATCGCACTATTATGATTTAATTAATACTAATTTCCATTAACAATTAATATTTTCATTCATTATTGAATTTAGCATATTTTAATAATTGTTAAATAGTTGTAAAATCATCATCATAATTATCATTGTCGTATCAGCCCCATTGTGGGCCGTCTGTCTACTGGCAGATTGCGAGACGAGAGACGTTTTTCTTTTTTTTACGGGGTAGGGTTGTCAGCCGTATAGTCATATTAGAAAGGGCCCTACTGTTTAAAACGGATTCCGAACTACTACAAGCATCCACAGCATTTCAGGGACTTGAATCCGAAATCTGTGGTACCGAGCGCTAATCACACATCATCAGGCTTTTCCTAATTGCGAGGAAAAATTATACTTGGTCTTTCATAATAATTTTTTACGATTTATCATGTCAGTTCTGCGCCCAACAGCCATATTAACCAAGGACAGACTGTAAAAAATTTGGGATAGTTGAACATCTCAAGTCAAATATTAAACTATTTTTCAGTTTAAAACAATACTTATGCTGAATTAAATATAATTCTTGTCTTTTAATTAAAGAACGCAATTTTTTCTATCCAATGTAACAGAATAGAATTTCTTGCACTGTTAAAAAATTCGCATCTGCAAAACACTAAATAATAGTTACTAAATCGTGTACTTCGAATCAATATGGCAATACTTTTTGTATATTTGAAATTTTCGTGGCGAATTAAAATAGAATAAATTATAAACTACACAGATTAAAATTAACATTATTATAAAAAAATTATTTATGTTATTACTATAAAACCATTTTGAGGCATTTGAACAACTCCAGTCAAATGTTAAATATCCTTTAAAAATTATTTTTCAATATAAAACGATACCTATGTTGCATTAAATAGAATGCTCGTTTTTATTTAAAAACATAATTTTTCTAGCAAACCAATGTTACATTTTTATACAGATAAACCTGCTACAATACATTTTTAACTTACACATGCAGAACGAAATTAACTCATTTTAGAGATTTTTTTTAAATATCATTATTCTGAATGAAAAATATTGCAAGGAAAAAAATAGAAATATTTGAAAAATGAAAGTAATGAAAGTAAAAATATTCGAATGTTTCCACAAAGAAAGGGTTTCTCTCCTGTATGAATAATCTCATATGTTTTCAAATGGGCCTTAGATAGGAACGCCTTGCCACAGTATCCCACACGGGTGACGTCTTTTTAGATGTTCTTTGGAGGAATCCTCTTTTAAATCTTTCTGGAGTTGAAATTGTTTCCCACATTTCATGCACTTGAATGATTATTCAGAAGGTGCCGTATCCGTAGAAGACATACTGAAGACTTTGCTGCCCAGATTAATTTGAAAAACTGAAAATTTAAAAGATTATAGTACTTTAAATCAAGCTATCACTAGTGACCTTTTAACTTGACTTTGAGATTTATGCTCGCGTTAGATTGTTTATCTACCTTTTCATATTTATTGCACTTATTTCTACACAACATTTTTGTTGCCAATTTTTTTTACATTAGTTCTCGTTGTTTCTATTATTCTTAATAATATACGCACTACAGCACCTTTATATCACCAACTTAAACATCGATTATAAACTAAAAACCCTGAAATATTTTGCATAATTTAAAACTGAAATTTTGGTTGATTTTATTAAAATTCGATTTTTAATTTAGTCAATTGGCAGAAATTAGTAAATACTATTTGGCTTATTATGAACATAAATTAACCTCAGATTATGAAGTTCAAAAACGCTATCAATTTTATATTTTAGTTAAAAAGAATATACATATGTTTTAATGTTTTTTTTTTTTTGTTAACAATTTTTTGCCATCACTAAACAAGTATACAGACAATCGCAGACCTATGTCAAGTTTAAATGCGCTATATTGAGCCAAAATATAGTAGTAATACAATCCTATGAAAAAATGGTCTCGAAAAGATGCATTAAAATATCATATATTGGAATTTGACGACAGGAATTTTTATTTAGTAAGTGACTTCGATTCTATATAAGTATCTGAAATTAGATCTTATATATTTCGTACTTAGTTTCGAATGCTTAACTCTCGCTCGTATAAAATTGTTCTGACTTTTCATCTGCGTACTCAAAAGGCAATGGCTCAATAAATGGAAACCATGCTTGACAGATATCCCAAGCATACTAATTCTTCAGATTTCCTTTTCCTTTCTGGCGCTCGGTACCACAGATTTCGGGTTCGAGTCCCGGCGGGGCCATGGGTGTTTGTAGTGGTTCGGAATCCACTTTAAACCGTTGGTCCCAGTCTAATAGGATCGTAGAGGGTTGCGGGGGCATTGTTACTCCACGTCCGTGGCTTATCTTCAAGTTTACACGTGCCCCCTGGGTAATGCAAAGTGAATAACGTCTGTGCAGCGCTTGCCTTAAGGCATCCAAGACGTCCATGTCTGTTTGCCAGCTGCATTGGAAAAAAAACAAAAAAACTTTCCTCTTTGAAAGCAGGACTTGCTCGCTTTCTACTTAATTATGTAGTAAAAATTTAAAAAAAAAACCTCAATTATTTCTGGTGTCCAAAGAATTGTAGAATATGCATTTGCAAATAAAAATGAATATTATAAACAAAAACTACATAAAATCGTGATAAATAAAATCGAAATTATTTATTCAGTGAAAACTATTCATTGAATATAGTTCTGAATAAGTGTTAAAAACTGAATTGTATTTCCAATTGAAATTGCAATTCATTAACTTGGGAGATACACTTCATAGCTTTAATCTTTCCATTATCTGCAAGAATTTAAAATATGCATCAGATTCAGCTTTTTAGTATGTTTGCATCACGGAAGGACTGCAGATTTTGTGCCACAAGTATTGCCTTTAGATTTCAATTTTCAATGGGAGACGTACTTAACTCTGTTATGTGAAAGGGAGTTCAATATGAAGTTATGTTGTTGTTGTTGTGACTTATCCCACTTGGTAGATATCCAATCTAGACCAAGCCCACGAACCCCTCTGGACTCATGGTTGAAGGGGAAGGAAGCAGCTTCTGCTCTGATGAAGCACCCGTAGGTAGACTTCTGCTCCGTGACGCTCTTACAGTCATAGGAGACCGGGACCTACGGCTTAAAGTGGATTCCGAACCACTACAATCATCCACGGCACCTTCGGGACTCGAACCCGAAACCTGTGGCACCACCCACTTTACTATTCAGGCCCTAAAGTTATGTAACAATTGTTTACTGTATTTTAAGTTGGATACGGACAAACATCAATTGATAATAAAATGGAAAAGAAAAAATGTGACAACAGAATTCTTGACAATTACTGAGGAAGTTCAGTCAATATAAAGAGGTCGCTGGTAGTGTCCTGCATTAGGTGTTGCCCTATAGCAAAGGAGTGGTTATATTTTCTACCTCTGGCTGCTCAGACGTCCCAGCAAGTAGTCAGAAATGAAGGACATTGCAACTACTATAACTTCTATAAGGAGTGTTAGGAATATTTCTTATCGGCGAAATAAAGCTTTAGCCTAAAGCTTTATTTCGCCGAAATCGAAGTGTTTCAATTCAAGGGGCAACTAGAAACCTTTCGGGGCAGTCAACTTTATCCCACTCCTGCGAGAAACAGGAGGGGCTCCGCGGGCTCTCCATAAATGCCCCCATCCATTACGCTCTCTGAACATTCCCTCGCTCACTCACAGTTCCCGGGAAATATCCTGTAAAATTCAGGAAAAAAAGGGTGTCGTGCACTTCACTTATTTCGAATGGACGGGTGTTTTTGAAGTTGATCCAAAAGCGAATTGAATCGATGGCGTTGTATTGAATTTCTTATGTTAAATTCACAATGGAACGGAATGCTTGAAAAAAAAAATGGCAAAATTTCTAACGCAGGGAATTTTTTAAATATTTACTTATTTATTTATTTCTTGAAATAGTGTAAGTTTATGCATCCCATGGTTAAAATTCTAGAGTTGGTTTAATCAAAGCATAACTATGTCTATAGCATTTTTAAACGTAGTTTTCAAAATGAAATTCAATTTTTACAATAATATCAATTTAAGAATAAATAAATTTTGAAGATTTTGTCGTCAGGAAGTTAATGAATTATTTGAATTATTATTTTGGGCAGACTGTTTTGAAAAAATGTTAAAACTTCTAACGCAGGGAGTTTTTTAAATATTTTTTAAAAACATTTTTAGTAAGTTCCGATTATACAAAAAAAATATTTATTTATTTGGGGCCTGATGGGTGCTCTGGCGCTCGGTACCACAGGTATCGGGTTTAAGTCGCGGCGGTGCCATGGATGTGTGTAGTGATTTGGAATCCACTTTAAACCGCAGATCCTGGTCTCAGGATCGTAGAGTGTTGTCTTGAGGTTGAGTCAGTCTTCGGCCCTCATGGTCGTTCGCTTTCATTTAGCTTTTGCAAATCGATCTCCATTTGGGTATTGGCACATCGTAGTGGGTGTTGCAGGTGAGCGTCTATTATGCTTGAGTGTTTTATATTGGGTCCATTTCATTTCAGAAAAAAAAGATTCGCAGGTGAAATCTGAACCCAAAGTGATAACAACTTTAACTGAGAGTCTGGTATGCTCTGCTATCAATAATCAACTGTGCGTATCCAGGGATGGTCACTGAGTGAAAGTCAATTATATCACTGAGTGACTGGTCACTGAGTGAGGTCACTTAAAGTGAAACATAGAACCTGATTATATTAGATGTTCTAAGATGCTCGTGCATCATGAGTTCGCAGAATATAATATAATTATTCTGCGAATCATACCTGTAAACACATAAATAAAACAGGCAATATCTGATATATATACGGAAGAATATTAGTTCAAATTAATTTTAATTGTTTCTCATAATTTCGACAGTTCATTTTTGAATATAGGGATGCACACATACTAATGTATTTTTTAATACATTGGTTGTCAATTGGCCATTGAAAACCAATGTATTAAAAAATTGCATTAACCATTATAAAATAAATATATTTTTGTTAATTGTGATAATTCTCCCGCGCCTGAAAAACGTTCAAGGCGGGCCGCGGGTGGGAGACCCCTGCATCAGAAAATACAAAGCGTAAGAAAGGCAGAATCCAATCACTCGATCCTTTTTAGTGTTAAGTCATTTGAAATTGTTCACTCTAATCTCAGAAATTTATTTTTGCAATAAAAATAAAAGCAATGCTTTTTATAATCGTATAACAGCGTATGAAATTCTTTTTATTTAATCTAGTATTGTATATACTGGATTCAATCTGAAAAATATTACATGTAATACATCATTACATTAAAATTTTTTTTAATAAATTAAGTGGATATCGGGCCAGTGCGTAATAGAGGGGTCAATAACCCATGTCACATAAAACATCATTACAAATGGCCCTTCAAAATATAAAATTTTGATATATTTCTAATTAACCTAAAACGTACAAAAAAATAAATGACTGCAGAAAGAGTCAAAAACCTTTTTACAACAAAATAAAATAAAATGGAAATATAGATGATAAAAATTTAAAAGTAAATAGTTTACCAGGTGGGCTAAAAGGTTCGTAGGCTAGCATAGAAAAATTCTTTTTTTTTATAGAATTTGATTTTATTATTCAATATAGTTGCCTTCGATCTATATCGTATATCGTATATCGTATATAGTTGCCTATAAAATGATTATAGCGGTCATAAAATTTTTCGATACCATTTTTATAGTACGATTTGTCTTTAGCCTCAAAATAGGCTTCAGTTTCGACGATTACCTCTTCATCGGCGCGAAATTTCTGTCCAGCGAGCATCCTCTTGAGGTCTGAGAACAGGAAAAAATTCGCTGGTGGCCAGATCTGGAGAATACGGCGGATGCGCAAGCAATTCGAAGCCTAATTCATGCAATTTTGACATCGTTTTCATTGATTTGTGACACGGTGCATTGTCTTGATGAAACAGCACTTTTTTCAGCGATTTCGTATTTCAAACGCTCCAATAACGCTACGTAATAGTCGATGTTAATGGTTTTTCCTTTTAAGATAGTCAATGAATATTACACCATAAGTATCCCAAAATATTGATGACATAACCCTGCCAGCCGACTTTTTGCGTCTTTCCACGCTTTGGAATCGGTTCATCACGTTCAGTCCACTTGGCTGACTGTCGATTGGACTCCGGTGTGAAATGATGGAGCCATGTTTCATCCATTGTCACATATCGACTCAAAAATTCGGGTTTATTACGATTGAACAGCTCCAAACACAGCTTAGAATCATCAAATCGTTGTTGTTTTTGGTCGATTGTGAGCTCGCGTGGCACCCACTTTGAACAGAGCTTTCGCATATCCAAATATTCATTCACGATATGTCCAACACGTTCCTTTGATATCTTTAGGGTCTCAGCTATCTCAATCCACTTCACTTTACGGTTATTAGAAATTATTTTGTGGACTGTTTTGATGTTTGCGTCGGCAACAGCCTCTTTGGGGCGTCCACTGCGTCAGTGCTCATTTCGCCTCGTTTAAATTTAGCAAACCACTTCTCTACGGTTGATTTTCCTAGTGCAAAGTCCGAATAATGTTTATCAAGCCAAGCCTTAGCTTCAATAGTATTTTTTTGGCGAAAAGCAATGCTTTATAAACACACGAAATTCCTTTTTATCCATTTTTGCAAACTAACAAAAGTTGCTTCACTAAAAATGCCATAACTCACATACTAATAGTGCAACAGCTGTGAAATTTATACACGTGTCTTTAGAAGGTTAGGGCTAACTAAAAAAATCATATGGATTTAATACTAGTAGCGCCATCTATGTGTCAGCCTACGAACTTTTCAGCCCATTTTTAGTTAGAATTAAAATAAATCCAATTCATATAAATAAAATTTTAAAATGCTCATGGACAAATGAATAAATAAAAACATATTTACCGTTTTTATTCCGGGAAAATTTGTAGAAAATTAGTATTATTTCTTGTTCTTTCAAATGTTTCTTGTTCTTTCAAATTTTTTTCTTGTTCTTCACAAATCGCGAAATAAAATAACATTAAATATTATTTATAAGAACAAAGGCAACAAAAACATGGATCGCATAAAGAATCATAACGCCATTTATTAAATTATAATTCTTTGGCAGACGAATTTTTGTACGAAGTTTATGACGTCATTGCAATGTCATGACGTCATTCGTTATTCTTTAGC
The DNA here is from genome assembly GCA_021605095.1 of Caerostris extrusa. Classification (NCBI taxonomy): domain Eukaryota; kingdom Metazoa; phylum Arthropoda; class Arachnida; order Araneae; family Araneidae; genus Caerostris; species Caerostris extrusa. Next base: position 21,093 of record BPLR01020977.1, read on the forward strand.
AGACGACATTTGACGAATATAACCTCTATTCGAGTCATCTGAGTTTTCATTTAATTTGCTTTAGACTAATAAATAGTAGTAATAAAATAATAATAGTAATATCATAATAAAATAATAATAATGATAATATCATAATAAAATAAAAACGTTAATGGCGTAAAATTAAATGCATGTAATGTTTTATGCTATATGGGTTATTGTAAGTAAGAGTAATATTCATTGAATGTATTTGCGATTTTGATATATTGATTTTATATTATTATTATTATTTTATTATAATGTTGATTGTTTTTATAATATTGATTGATTTTATAATAATATTTATTATTTTATTATAATATTGATTGATTTCTTAATATTATTTATTATTTCATTATAATATTGATTGATTTCATAAGATTATTTATTATTTTATTATAATGTTGATTGATTTCATAATATTATTTATTATTTTATTATAATATTGATTGATTTTATAATGTTATTTATTATTTTATTATAACGGTGATTGATTTTATAATATTATTTATTATTTTAATATATTATTGATTGATTTTATAATGTTATTTATTATTTTATTATAATATTGATTGATTTTATAATATTTATTATTTTATTATAATGTTGATTGATTTTATAATACACTCATGTCCATAATTAAGGATAATGAAGTTCAGGCAAAAAAAAGAGACAGAAGCAAAAACAAATTTGACTTATTTGTAAAGTCTATTTATTAAACAAAAGGTAAAGAGCAAAAATATGCTATATGTTTGACATAATTAATAAAAATTGCGATTTTTACTCCCTGGAGCAAATTTCAAAAAAGAACCTATTTACAAAAAACAGTATAACATAGTTAGTATGATGGTTAATATGGAGTATGTCTCCCGGACGATGCAATACAGGCCTTACAACGCCTAGGCATGCTGAGTATCAAATTATCAATCTGATCTTGGGAATATTACACCACTCGTCAAGCAATGCCCTCCGAAGTTCCGGTTGACAGGTGGGAGGGGGTTGACGGGCTGAAATTCGTCGGCCATGCATATCCCACACATGCTCTATTGGATTCAAGTCCGGTGAGTATGCTGGCCAATCCATACGGGTGATATCCTCCAATTGAATGCATTCATTTACAATGTTTGCACGGTGAGGACGGGCGTTGTCATCCATAAGCAGAAATTCAGCACCCATGGCGCCCCGAAACAAACGTACATGTTGTTCCAGAATGACATCCCGATAGATGTGGCCTGTCATCGTTACACTCTGAACATGCAGGTCAGTTCTGGAACCAAGAATAATTCCTCCCCAAACGAGCTATCCTGCACCTCCTTAACGGTGTCGTTCAATGGTGTTCTCTTGGTGGTAACGGGTACCTGGCGCTCTCCATATGAAAGTCCGGCGAGAATCAGACAGCAAACTAAACCTGGACTCGTCAGAAAACATCACACAAGACCACTGTTGCGGTGTCCACAATGCATGCTCTCTATTCCAGGTTAATCGCAGGCGACAGTGAGTTGCGGTAAAGTGGAACACATCTGACAGGCCTACGAACATATAGACCAATGTGCCCTAAGCGTCTGTGCACGGTCTGCCTTGAAACTGTCGTACCGGTAGCTGAAGAGAGCTGACGAGACAGGTCTGATGCTGTGCTCCGTCTGTTTCTTTTGGCAGTAACTGCAAAATACCGGTCCTCATTCGGCGTTTTAACTCGGGGAGACCTGTGCTGTAACATCTACTCACATTACTATCATATTGGAATCGTTGCCAAAGCCTGGAGATGACACTCTGGGCGATTCCAAGTTCCTCGGATACTTCCAGCTGGGTGCGTCCACATTCCAGTCGTCCGATAATTCTACCACTTAAAAATCATCCAAATGCTTCTTTTGTGCCATAACTATGCGGTTATTGCACTGAAATGCTTTTTTAAAGCGCTTGTGAACAATTTTACTTCTTTGCCACCATTCCTTATATACCCCTCTCTTACACTCTTGTCATTGTGAAGTACTATCCGCGCCATCTGGTGGTTTCCTGTAATTTGAATATTCTTCTTCAAGATGTGTGTGATAATTCTACAGGTGAAATTTTTATTTTAGAGTTCAATTTCTGTGTGATTCTGAATTATCCTTAATTTATGGACATGAGTGTATTATTTATTATTTTATAATAATAATAATAAAATCAATATTATATCTGAATCACAAATACATTCAATAAATTTTACTTTTAATTACAGTAACCCATGTAACAAAAAACATCTTTAAAAATGGCATTTAAAAAAAATATAATTCTTTCATACATTAATTAATTAAGACGCTCAAAAGAAATAACTGACTGCAGAAACAATCAAAAATCTTTTTACGAACTAAATAGAATAAAATAACAATTAAAACTATAAGAATTCAGAAGTAAGTAGTTTAGAATTAAAAATAAATTCAACTCATATAAATGACTTTCAAGAACAAATAAATAAATAAAAACATATTTACTGTTTTTATTTCAGGAAAATTTGCAGAAACGTATATAAAACAATTCTTATTTCGTGTTCATTCAAATGTTTACAAATGGCGAAATAAAATAGCATATTAAATATGAATTATAAGACACAAAGCCAACACAAACATGAAACTATAACGCCATTTATTAATTAGTAATTCTTTGGCGTACGATTTTGAACGAAGTTATGACGTCATTGTAGTTTCATGACGTCACCGTAATACTTTAGCAGACGATTATTGAGCTGCATAGTTGGAAATTAAAATTTAACTACAAGAAAAAGATTTTGATTAAATTTAAAAAATAATATAAATAAAAATATTTAATTAATAATAAATAGTATATAAATTTAAAAATAATTAAATAAATTATTAAATAATTTAAAAATAATTTTTCTTCAATTTAAAAATAAATTAAATTTATAAATAAATAAAATATAATAAGATTTTAATTTAATTTAATAAATGTAAGATTTTTTCCGTAACTTTTGGCAACGCTCCAAATAAAAAGAATAATGATTTTCTTAAGTATTATTAAGAAAAGAAGACCATTACATATATGTATTAGTTTTTTTATTAAAGATATCAAATTAAACCAATGATAATAACAGAAATGGAAGTAAAAAAGTTTGTATTTGTGTTTTTATATTGTTTTTTTTTATATATTATAAATTGATTATAATGAAGTTTGAGCTATATCGAGGAATTTTTCATGTATTAACTACATCGAATTCCATATCTTTCGAAAATTGTAGAAAAAAATGAATATTATTCAATACTTTAATAAATTTTAACCTATTATTATTATGTGAATAAACTAATATTATGTGAATTATATGTTGTTATTATTATTACGCGAATAAATTAATATTATGAGAATTATTTGTTATCATTACCATGTGAATAAACTAATATTATGAGAAATATATGTCAATATTAGTTTGTTCACTTAATAATAATATGTGAATTATATTTTGTTATTATTATGTGAATTAAATGTTGTTATTATTATGTGATTAAATGTTATTATTAAATGAATAAACTATTATTATGTGAAATAAATGTTATTATTATTACTTAAATAAACTAATAATTTGTGAATTATATGTTATTATTATTATGTGAATAACCTCATATTATGTGAATTACATGTTGTAATTATTATGTGGATAAATTAATTTTATGTGAATTATATGTTATTATTATTATGACAATTATTTTGAAACTTAACCTATTAACATGGGAATTCGTGGAATCATTCTGTATCCGTTTTTCAAACTTTTTCTCTAGAAGGGGAAAAAAGGGATTTTTCGGTGAGATCGAAAAATTGGAACGTGAGCAGCTTTCTTGAAATCGAAAATGGAGGATTAAAGAAGCAGAAGAATATATCTATACAGGTGTTTGGTCGAAGGAAGCTATGAAGGGATTTTCTTACATCTTTTCTCCTTCCTAAACTAAGTTTCCGTTCAGAATATTTTTAGTTGGATTATATTTTTGTTGGCTTTAAAATTGATCTTTACTCTTTGATACATACCGAGGTGAATAATAAATATATGTAACAAAACAGAGAAATTATTTTCTTGATAATTTCATATAAATATTGTCCGGAAATGTGATTTATCTCTTTATGCCACAGGTTTTGGGTTCGAGTCCCGGCGGGGCCACTGATGTTTGTTGTGGTTCAAAATCTCTCTTAAACCATAGGTCTAGGTCTAATATGAACTACTACTACTACTATATCACAGTACATCACTGTGTCTAGAGCTTAATTGCCACTTTACAGTTTGGTAATGATGTGGATAAGAAGTGATTGGTTTCTGTGACGCTCTACAGTCATATGAGACCGGGACCTACGGTGTATAGTTGATTACGAACTACTACAAACATCCTGGGACTCGAACACTAAAACATGTGGTATTGAGCGCGAGAGAGCTAGTCGATCAGCAATTCCGGCCCAAAGTCTAATATTACTGTAGAATGTTGAGAGTAGGGCTAACAAGCCTACCCTATGAAAAAAGGAAACATTTGCTATCAGTAAATCTACCAGTAATTGTACCACACTTGCGTTTCTCAGGGCTAAGAATCAGGCAACAGTCTGGAAAATCTTAGTGCTGTTTTATGCTGGTGATGCTTAAAACTCGCACAAATGTTTTCAGAGTTGACATATTTTCCTCGGAAGACTCCCAAGAATTGGGACAAATTGAAAATTTAATTTGGTCACCAATAATAATTTACAGAGTTTTAATTATTTTTGGCTTTTTTATTTGTATTTGAATTTTAAAAATGCATTTTGTTTTAAAAAATGTTAAATTTTTTAAGAATATCCTTATAAGATTTATGGACAGCATTTTTTTCTCATTCCGACAAAGTAATTGTAAAATTTTTCTAAAGAATTTAAAGTTACAAAAACGTCAAAAATAAAATTGTGAAGATAGTCTTTATATAACAAAAAAATGGTACATTTAAAGAAAATACTAGAAAAACCTTCTCAATACATCCAAAAAAACAGAAGAAAATGTAAAATAAAAAGCAGGACATTCAGATAACCTTTAGAAATAATGTAGTTAAAAAATATATGGATCCTACCATGTTATTTCAGAAAAAGTCCAGATTTGCCAGGCATCAATTTTCCCAAGTGTGCATTCACTGTAAATACAAATAGTTCGTCTTTTCCCTAAATAAGCATTACTAGCGGAACAATCAAACAGTAAATAATAGATCCGAGATTTATCCATGCATAACAACTATAATTTCCCTAAATATTTCCCCATGTTTGAAAATAATAAAAATAGAAATGTGAACAAAAAAAACTATTTATCTGAGGAACAAGTTATATAGATAAAATAGCTTTTTCCAGCCTGAAAAACCCATCTCCCGAATCCTTAACAATCGAATGATACTTTTCCGCAATTTCATGTCGAAAATCCGTTTGAATATCCGCAAGAATATGTATAAGAACGTACGTTTCCTATCCCCTCCCGAAAAAAGGAGCCTATTTTAATACTGCATATTCGAAAGAATCCGATTCTTCCCTAACCACTACCCTGGCACTGGCATACTTTCTTTTGCTCGCCGTGGCACGCAACCATTGTGGCATTCTGTGTCCGTTTTCAAACTTTTTCCTAGAAGGAAAAATAAAAGGGATTTTTCGGTGAGATCGAAAAATTGGAAAGTGAGCAGCTTTCTTGAATATCTATATAGGTTTTTGCTCGAAGGAAGCTATAAAGGGATTTTCTTACATCTTTTCTCCTTCCCTAAACTAAGTTTCCGTTCAGAATATTTTTAGCTGGATTAACTCAGAAATATTTTATTTATAAAAAATCAATCGTTTTTATTTTGTAGGCTTTAAAATTGAACTTTACTCTTTAATATATATCAAGGTGAATAATAAATATGAATAACAATTTAGAAAAAAATTTTATTGATAATTTCATGTAAATATTGTCAGGAAATCGGTTTAATTTTTTTTTTATGTATGGACAGATTATATTACAACATGAACCTGCAGTCGAAATACTTATGTATTTACTAATAATCTTTTAGTAAAGTTTAAATTGTATTGTGCAGGTTAAGCAACTAAATTGAAACTGGGTGTAGTTGGGTTGAAATACTTGAGGAATAAGTTTGAGAACTCACAGATTTATTTATACTCACACATATAATTAGAGACATACAATATTTAACACATTTAAAGACATGCTTTGTTAAACAGTTGCAATTGTTCGAATCAATCTAATTGCAACACAACAGTATAAAATTCAAAAGTATAATTGAAACAATGAACAAAAAAAAACATGTGCTCTAAAAACCAATAAGACATCTCACTGTTAGAATAAGCATAGACTGTTGAGAACTACTCACTGTTGATGTGCAGGAATGAAAATAAATCACAATGTAGTTTGCATTGATTGACTGTGGTATGTGATTTTTTGCTCATTTTTCTAAGCTTATTTTGTAGTTACAAAAATGGATTAATTTAAAGTGCAAGCTTGGCTTAGCCTCCTTATTTGTTTCTTCTTTTTCGCCATCTAATTTTCCAATGTTTTGCACAATTATTACTCTCTTCAATATCATCTATATCATAAACACTGCACTCAATAAAAAAATAATCAATAAACCTTCCTCTTTTGAAAATATCCATTTAATCATAATAAATACTGGTACACCAACTGTCGACGAACTAATAGTCCTCCCAACCACCGAACAAATCCGTATCACTGATAATTGTCTAAATCCCACTGTCACTTTCACCCAATATCCTACTTCTATTAACTATGTACCTTCTCAAAAGATTCCAAACATTACTGTAGAATTAAGACTACCAACAGTTGATGAATTATTAACGTACATCACAATAGAACAATTTCAACACAAACATAAAATCTTGAAACCTATCACCTTTTAAATATTCCATCATCCCGCTTCTTACAAATAGATACACCATTAAGAAAATAATAATAATAAATTATCACCTATAATAATAATAGAACTTGGAAAGCCACCTTTAAATAACTAAAAGCATAATCGTTTTTGAGGATATTGAAGAAAATAATAATAATACATTCAAACCCCCGACTGAGCAAAAAAATTCCAGCCAGGTAATGTAATAAACAATAACAACAAAACCATAGATCCTATGTCATCATTTCTATCTATTTATTTCCACGACTTTTTCGCGATCCATTTTCTCCATAATGTACTCCTTGGTCTCTTTCTTCAATATCCTGGACTTGAAAATCTCTGCAATCATTAAGAAAATAGCTAACAATCCAATATCTTCTGAAATAATACAAATAACAAGAGAAACCAGCCACTGAAGAATAGGCTTTCCAACTACATCAGCCACGGTCATCTGTATCATCATTCCAGCCACAATCATCTGCAATTTTAACATAATCTGGAAAACCAACTCAACAGAAAATAATAATTGATCAAACTGCAGAAAAGAATATTTCCAATGCATCTATTTCATAGTGAATTCATCCAGATAATGCGAAAGAAGCCAATCATCTAATACAGATATCATTCATCTGTCTATCAGACATCAGCTACTTATCCTTCATCTACAGATCTATAAGCCGCCGTCACTTGAAGAATAATAATAATAGAATTTGGAAAACAAGAAAAATCAAGTCATAGGATAAAAATTTTAGAACAAAAAAGTAGAATACAATATTTTCAAAAAAACCGGTTCAGCAAGAAATACATTCAAACGAACAATAATTCAGCAGCATTTGAACTGCTTCCAACAATTGCAAAAAGAACTAAAAAAATCCAGCAACAGACGAATTCTGTCTTTTCAAACTGCAGAAAATATCAACTTCAACGCAGTATCAAAGACAAACATCTATTGCAGATAATATCATTCCTCAATCTATAAGCAGATCTATTTGCCGCCATCACTTATAATCAAATAACTATTTGGAAAATCATCTCATCGGATAATATATTGGAACAGATTGCAGAAAACCATATTTTCAAGCTATTCATTTGACAATAAATCCATAAATTTTATCTGACTGAACATTTCAAGTAATAGCCATAGAAAAATTCCTCCAACTAGAAAAATAGAAAAATGTCAACTTTGCTCAATAGATTCTCTTAAGAAAGATTTCAATGAATTCCCAATCTGATAATAAGAGACAGAAAAGTAACTAAACACCGATTTCTTTATGTTTATATATTTAAATGTTAAGTGTTTTATATGTTTAAATGATATATGTTTATATATTATATGTTTCTCTATGTTTTACATGTTTATATGTTTTGTGTTTATGTAATATTCCATTAAAAATTAACAGTAAAAAAATTGTAATTTAAATATTTATTTCATATGTATATATTTCATTTTCACCTTCTTCATCATTGTATATATTCATTGTAAATATCACAATACTTACGTTTCTAAAATGTAAACTTGTAAATAGATATTATACGAATATGTAATAAATACATAATTAAAAAAAAATTGCATCTCATTTATTTTGTTAATTACAATCATGCATTTTCAAGTATATAGACTTATTTTATTGAAATAATTTTTGTTTGTATTATTTTGAATTCTGCAGATAATAAAAATATCTTATGATTAAAGATATATTTTTAAAAATACGGTTAATTCGAAACATAATTCATCTCTTTGCTTATTTTTTTTTTTTTTTCAAATTTTTGTTTCCACATAAAATATATACCAAATTATTGCTGGCTGTAAAACGGAATTATAAAAACAGTAACTTTAATTTTACATACAAAAAATTTTTATGTTGGTTACATTTTTCACTAAGAGTATATTCGTCATTGAACATGATTTAAATCCAGTTTTCTGGCTTCAAAGGAGTGAGAGATCTTTCTATACATTCTAACGCTTTTTATTTATTTATATTAATCTAATGTCCACGAGAACAACTCCTAAGTGTGGTATTTCAAAACATTTTCTTTTATCTTCATTGACCCAATTAAAAACTCAAATTAAATTTAATTTTTTAATTAATTGTTTAAATTTAATTAAAATTAATTAAATTTAAACTTAATCTTAGTTTTAAATTAATGTTAATTAATGAATATAAGTTACTTTTAATTAAACAAATTAAAATAACCAATTAAACTTAATTGAAATAAAATCTAAAATTTCTGATATAAATTTATGCAACGAATTATTATAATATTATAATATTGGTGACTATCATTATAAATAATCTTTCTTTTTTTTTTGTAGTATAAAAATTTTGCTCATTATAAAAGCAATTTTCGAAATTTCATGGTTTAAATTTTGAGCATAACTTGCTGCATAATACATTATATTATTTCATGGGCCATGAAATATTGTAATATTTAACGTAAATCATAAAACTAGTAGGTGGGCTGAAAGGTTCGCAGGCTGACATAGCTGGCGCTACTAGTATTAAATCCATATGATTTTTAGTTAGCCCTAACCTTAAAAGACGCGTGTATACAATTTGACAGCTGTTGCACTATTAGCACTTTAGTGAGTTATAGCATTTTTAGTGTTCATCACGTGCAGTCTACTCGGCTGACTGTCGATTTGGCTATGAAATGATGGAGCCATGTTTCCGCCATTGTCACACATTGAGGCAAAAATCCGGGTTTATTACGATTGAACAGTTCCAAACACTGCTTAGAATAATCAATTCGTTTGTTTTTTGGTCGATTGTGAGCTCTGCGCGGAACCCACTTTGAACAGAGCTTTCGCATATCCAAATATTCATTCACGATATGTCCCAACACGTTCCTTTGATATCTTTAGGGTCTCAGCTATCTTAATCAATTTCACTTTACGGTTAACAGAAATTATTTTGTGGATTTTTTGATGTTTTCGTCGGTAACAGCCTTCTTTGGGGTTTCCACTGCGCATCGTCCTCGGTGCTCATTTCGCCTCATTTAAATTTAGCAAACCACTTTTTCTACGGTTGATTTTCCTGGTGCAAAGTCTGAATAATGTTTATCAGCCAAGCCTTGGCTTCAATAGTATTTTTTCGCCAAAAAGCAAATGCTTTAATTAACACACGAAATTCCTTTTATCCATTGTTTCAACTAACAAAAGTTCACTAAAAATGCTATAACTCCCATACTAATAGTACAGCAGCTCTCAAATTTATACACGTGTCTTTTGAAGATTAGGGCTAACTAAAAATCATATGGATTTAATACTAGTAGCGTCATCTATGTATCAGCCTACGAACATGTCAGCCCAACTGTTACATCAACTGTAATTGATTGTTTAACTGTAATTGTTTTATCTTAATTTTTTGCTCTATATTTTTACTAAGACTATTCTGAGAATGATGTATTTGGAACAAATTAATATTAAGAATAATGCTGGATAAACAAGTAATATAAAAAAAAAATTTAAAAAGTCAATTCCTTTTTTTTTTCATTCTATTGCAGAAAGTCCTTTATAAATAATTTTCATTCATTTTTTAAAGTTTTTCAGGCGCCATCTATTGGTAGATATATGCAACTTAAATCTAAAAAAAAAAAAAACACTAAATTAATGAATTAAATTTAATTACTGAATTAAATTTAATTACTGAATCAAATATAATTACTGAATTAATATTTGAAAAAACTGTATTAACATCAAATGTCATAAACTACAAGTTAAAAAAATGTATTTCAACTTGTGTGGATGAATAAAAATATTTTATGAACAAGATATATATAGGGAGAATGAAAAAATATATATATGAAAATTTGAACAAGATATATATAGGAGAGTAACTCTACAGTGATTACTCTACACTACTACAGTGCTACTCTACAGTTACTACAGTGATGACTCTAGTAGTGATACAGCATCTTGCCTCGTTTGTCGGACTACCTGGAAGGAGTTTGTCTGGCTTTCCTGCCATACAATACCCAAATGCAAGGTTGTCCCCATCCTTAAAAAATCAGTCCGGATGGCACTTCCTCCCTTCTCCAGCGACAAGTCAGACATCTACTTACAGGGTGCGTCATTAGAAGCTGACCCTTTCCCCCGCCTTCCATGAGTTTACCACTCCAATTAAAACTCCAAGATGCAATTAACACTCCACTCCATGCATTTCACTTTAAAAACAATCCTATTTCATATAACATGTTCAATTAGTATAACATTTTTAAAACAATGTTTATTCGGAGCAGTTATTGTAAACGAATATTCACTTTAAGGCTATAATATTATTTAAGTGTGTTGCTCATTAGTTTCATAATTTTACACACTTACTTAATATTTAGTTTAGCAGAAAGCAGAGAAAATTTAATTACAAGTTTTCAATTAGCCAGCCACCTGCAGCTACAAATAAGATCATTAAAATATTTCAAACCGAATACATTAGCCAAAGAGAGAATTAAAAATAAACAATTATACTAAATTCAATTTTGAGAGTATCCTTTCATCCTTTTTTCATGAAGTGTATTGAGATGATTATTATTTCTATATAATATTGTAGAATGCAATCATTTATGCATTTGAAATCATTTATGTATGTAAGTAGAGGCTTCAAACGCCACATTATATAATTATAACGTTAATATATAACGTATATATATATATAATATAATATTAATATATAATAATATTATGAAGTTCATTGGAAAAGTTAATTGTAATGTTTAATTTTTCTTGAATGACTTCCAGACTTTGAGAAAGACATGGGATAATATTTCATATCTTTTTTATTTTAACACAGGAATCTCTATTGTTTTGGATATCCCATTAGTTAATAGAAATTGTTTTTTTTTTTTTTGGAAGTATTCCTAACGAATTTATTGGGATTTCAAACAAATGTTAAATTTTAAGATTAAGAATAAATTATTATAATTAAAGCCTCTGTAATTGTAGCTAAATGATCTATTGTAATATGGAAGCCTACTTAAATGGAAATTTAATTTGAAATTTTTTTATCAATAAATATTAAAAAGACGGGCCTGAATGGCCGAGTGGCTAGCGCTCTGGCTCGGTACTACAGGTTTCGGGTTCGAGTCCCGGCGGTGCCATGGGTGTTTGTAGTGGTTCGAATCCACTTTAAAAAAGTATGTCCCTTTCTAATAGGATCGTAGAGAGTTGCGGGGGCATTGTTACCCGCGTCCGTGGCTTATCTTCAAGTTACACGCGCCCCCTGGGTAATGCAAAGTGAGTACGTCTCTGCAGCACTTGCCTTAAGGCATCCAAAGACCAAGCTGTCTGTGTTTGCCAGCTGCATTTGAAAGAAAAAAAAAATATTAAAAAGACGTATAAGAGGCAATTATATTACCAATGTTTTGACACACACACCACACTTTAATTCAGCAGCTGAATTAATTCTGATGAAGTCATCATCATCATTGGCTCAACAGACCCATGGTGGTCCAAAATCGTCTGCCTAATGGCAGATTTTGAGACAAAGTGGCTTAAAGGGGATTCCGAACCGTTATAAACATCCATGGCGCCGCCGGGACTACACACCCAAAACTTGTGGCGCCAGAGCGCTAGCCACTCGGCCATTCATACCCCCAACTCTGATAAAATAATTGACAATATAGAAACTGCATAACTGAAATATAAAAACTGTTTGTATGGATATTCTCAAACTTTTACCTTGATGCTCTTTTAGTTAATTTACCTTTTAGCGTCTCTCACAATTGTGTTTTATAATGACACAAGGTAGGAACACTATGAAAATTAGATTTTTAACGTAATGAAGATACTTAATTATAATGCTGTAATCATGTTTCCTCCTACACACTAGAAAAAGTGCCCCTATGGCATTCAAGAGAAATGGTGAATAGACCTCGAATTGAATTGAATCAAACTAAATCAGTAAT